>PVJH01005217.1:0-114884 GCA_004026705.1 Nesogale talazaci | reverse complement strand
ACTGTCTGGACTGTGCATCCCTGCCTCATTCCTTTCAGTGCAAGTCATCAAAATAAACTCAGGTTATGACAAAAAATGTACATATCTAACTGTGTTGTATTGTGCGGTATGGCCTCACGCAGATATGCAAGGTATAAAAACACACATTGTACGTATAAAGAATTCTCAATGCATTTATGAGTAAATGTAATAAATAAATAAATAAAAATAAATGTTTTGCATTTTTGTAGCTGGTGGATCATTTTGACTTGATCATTTTATGCATAGCTCGCATGCTGAAAAAGTATGAACACCACTTACTCAGGCGCATCAACAAGATTCCACGTTGCTTAAGTTAGGCCTTTACTGTCCAAAGCTGAGCACAGTACGTTGGGCTTCTAAATGAGCAAATACTACTCGTGTTTTTGTGATGCGCTGTGCAATAGGGACTCATGTGGTTAGGTACCTAAACATACATTGTACATAAAAAGAATTCTCAATGCATTTACGAATATATGTAATAAGTAAAATAAATATATGTTTTGCATTTTTGTAGTTGATTGGTCATTTTGACTTGATCATCTTTCTTTGTTTTTTTGAGCATCACTGCCCTCTGGTGGTGGGAGCAGGAGGCCCAGCCTTTGCTCCTGTGGAGCTGGAATTGAACCTCCATCCCAGTGGACCTCAGTCCCGAGCACAACCACTGCGCCACCGGGGCTCAGCCCTTAACAAATTATTTTTGTTTTGTTTTGACTTCATCATTTTATAAGTAGCTTGTGTGCTGAAAAAGCATGAGCACCCTTGCTCTCGCTATTTGAGGCACAGCCAGGTCCAGACTTCAGATAGCGCTTGCAAGGCATGGTTTATAATCCAAGCTCTTTCTGCTCTCTGATCACCTTCATTTTAGATATCTGGAAAGTACAGCATTATTCTAACACTATTTTCCACACAAATCCCACTTTCCATGCATGTCCTTGAACTAGTAGGAAACTGCCTAGAAACCACTCTAAACTGCCATTGAGTTTAGCTCTGAAAATGCTAATCAAACGTGACTTCAATTATCTTCACAGCCAGTGGGCCCAAGGTCTTCTTTCTGACTGTGACTGCTCTAAGGCTTGCTCTCTCAACCATGGATGAGCTGGCTTCTGCCAAATAGCAAAGGGATACAATCTTTGAGGCAGGGAAATAAGCCCATTAAAACATGAAAATTAGCTTTCAAAGTGATTCATTCTACTGCTTGGTGTCAATACAATGGGAAACTGACTGGAAATATTATGAGATGTAAACATCTTAGTGATCAGATATATAAGTACTTTAATCACAAACAGAATTGAGTATATCCAGGAGTTTTGAGGGAAAGAATCCCACTCCAGATTTTAAAGCACAATCTGTGAGCAGAAACTGTGCCAACAACTCATTTCATAGTATATGCTATGTATTTTTTAAATAAGCAATTTCTACAGAACCAAAACCTTTTTCATAAATAAATTAAATTAAAAGGCAAGAAATAATTTTGATTAAAGAAAACATTTACATGTATATTGGGTAGCATGATTGTTGCCATGAAAGTTAACTTGAATTTATTAATCGAATCTTTGTGCAAATACAAACTTTGGACTGATGCATAAGTTAGAGTTCCTACCTACCTCCTCCCCATACAGTGCAAGTGGGTGAGGCAGGGCTTGGGTGTTAGATTTAGGTGTTTGTCAAACAGGTTCATAAGGAATTTGTTTGTCATTAATGCAGCCCTCGATGTAAATTCAGAATTCATTTAGGTCAAAAGTAGTGTTTCATCATTTTCAATGCTTTTCTCCTCAGCAACCAATATAAATCCCTTCAAGGCCAGTTGATTGCACAAGTTTCCCAGGCAAAGTCATAACCCTAACTGCTGCATGAATAGAATCCAGTTAAAGAAATAATCCATTGGGTCACAGAGTCACATGATTAATTGTGCTATGTTTAAGGGGAATATTTAACCTCAATTTTCTCTCTCTACACACACATATGCACAGACCATACAAAGACACATTTAGAAATATCTTATGCATGAGACACAGACAAAATTGGGGGATTACATCTTACAATACCATTTTATTCTATTTGTCAATCATTCTGTTATGTTATAGGAGTGAATACTTGTGTACTAGGAAACAATCACTCAGAGGGCTGGCATGAACAGGGGATGAAAACAGGTAATATACATTAGAGGAAAGTATGACAAATGGGAAAATATAGAATTTTAGGAGAAATTGAATTCACAGAGGATTAGTGGACAAACTAAGCAAATACAAAGGCAAGTTAAACCTCACTACTCCAAGTGCAATTCTAAGACTAGAAGTATTGCCCATTGTTTGGTAACTATTAGAGACTCTCAGACACTTCAACTTTTCAAATAAGAACCTACATTTGAACAAGAGCTCCAGGTGACCCACACACACAGTAACTGTTGTGAAGCATTCAACAGGGCCCATTTTCTTGGGTTTGTTATGAGTTATGGTTCAGCTCTTCCTCTACCTCATCATTTCATACCAGATAACCATTCCACAAGGCAATCCTTAATCATTTACTTTGGTCTACTCTCTGCTGTTTCCATCACTTGTCTGTGAGTTTACTGAATGGTGGTGATGGCTTCAGGGTTGCAGTGACACTGGGAGATAGAAGTATGAGCATGGTCACTCAAGGTATACAAATTCCTATGGAGCTATCAGACTAAGAATAGACCATGAAGGAGAAACAGCCCACAGACTTCTGAGGAATTAGCCATGGACAACTTCTAAACAATAGCAGAAAATTGTCAGATGTAGTGCTGGAATATGAGTCGCTCTTGTTGGAAGATACTCCAAATACAACTTAGTAAGAATTGTCTACTCAAAGTAGAATTAACCATGATGACATGATTCACAAATGGACCAATAAACAATACCATAACCAATGGAGAAAAGCTTGACATTGTTGAGGATGCAAGTTTGCTTGGATCCACAATAAAATCAATTGGAAGCAGAAATAAAGAAATCAAATGGTGTATTGTATTGGGCACATGTGACCTTTTCAAAGTGCTAAAGAACAAGGTTATCACTTTGAAGACTAAGGAAAATATGCTTGGCCTAGGCATGATATTTTCAATTGCCTTCGATGCATACTTAAGATGCACAATGACTGAGGAAGAGTTGATGCATTTGAATTATGATGCTGATGAAGAATACTGAAAGTACCATTGACTTTCAGCACAAACAAGCCTGTCATGGAAGGACAGCCAGAATGATTCTTGGAAGCAAGGATGTTTGGACTTTATCTTAGATACTGGAGAGACTAGTTCTAAGAAAAGGACAACTTCTTGTCCTTGACAACTACAATGTTTGGTAAAGTAGAAGGTCTGTAAAAACAGAAGATCCTCAAGGAATAGATTGACACTGTGGGTGCCACAATAGGCTCCAGCTTAAAAACTATGGGGAGGGTGATGCAGGACTGGACAGTGTTTCCTTCATGTAAAAAAGGATCAACAGCAACACAACAACTCTTTGCTCACCCACAAGGACTTATGCAAGTCAATTCTCAAGTAACTCAGGGAAATTACTCTCACTTCCTCACCATACATTATCACATATGCATTCACAAGATAATAAGTCTTCTTCATCCAACTGTCCATCATAGGTGCAAGGATAAAATAATATGCATGTTTGATGAGCAAAATAAATTATGATGACTATACAAAGATATGCTATGGCATACCAGCTATCCAAAAGCAACACGTGTAACCTGAAACTAAAGGTATCAAAAGGTTGTCCTTAAAGCATGTTTCGTGGCTATGAAGTTGGCAAGAAGGCAATGTGTTTCTGTTGCTTACGACACCCGTGTCAAGCAGTCCTGAATGTTTGCCGCACGTTTCAGGATGCTAATTATGTAGAAGCGTTAACCTTGGAAAGTGTGCAGTCACATCCCTCACCACTAGCTCCCCTTTACTCTTCATAATCTTAGCCTACTTTCAAGCCTAAGGCCTTTGTGCATTAGCCTCAATTTCAAGGGGCTGGTTGTATATTTAGTTTATCTCAGAACTCTTATTCCTTTGAAACGGTTAGCAATCCTATGGGGAGAGTAGTTATGCATTGGGTTGCTAATCTGAATGTCAGCAGTTTGAAACCACCAGTAGCTCCAAGGGTGAAAGAAGACGCTTTCTACTGCGGTAAAGTGTTCCAGTCTCAGCAATTGACAAGGGCAGGGCTTCCATGTTCTATATGGTCACTATGGTAACTGGTTCAAAGAGCAATGAATTTGGGGTTTTTCTGGTGGCCAGTAACCATTCTTTCTATACTTCATTTTCTGCTCTTCAAGGCAAAATGTAGTTTCAAGCTATTGGCCTTTGGCTAACAAGTCTTCCATCACTGTTCCTAAGAGTAAAATGCTACTCCATATCTTGAGCAGAAAAAAAGAAACAGCAAACAGAATACCCTCGCGATTCAGAAGTTGGCCAGGCACTCGTATCTGAGTCACGCTATCCTCCTCATAGACACAAACAATGTCAAAAAATACCAATCTCAAACAGGTTACAAGTAAACCACCATGACGTGAGAAAAAGCAAGAGCAGATCAAAGCTTGTAATACTCATGCGACCGAGGTCCCTATCTTACGTCGCCTTAGATGCCGTCGAGTCTGTTTGGACACAAAGGGGCCCGGCAGGCAACAGAAGAAAACATTGTCTGAGCATGTGACATCCTCACAATTGCTACAGTGCTTGAGCCCGTGATGGCAGCCACCGTGTCAGTTCACCTCCTGGAGCGCCTCCTAGCGTTCTCTTTCTTCCACTTTATACAGCATGCCGTCCTTCCCCCGGGGCTTGTCTCTCATAGCACTATGCCCAAGGTATGCGAGACGAAGCCTCCCCATCCCTGCCTCTACGAAACTTTCTGGCCACACTTCCTCCAAGACAAACTTCGTCCTTTGGGCAGTTCATGGTACTGTCAATATTCTTTGAAAGAACAGGAATCCAAACGTATGGATTTTTCTTTGGTCTTCTCTACAAATGTTCCCCTTTCACGTGCATAAACAGCAATTGAAAATACCATGGTTTGGGACTTTAGTCGGTAAAATAACATCCTTGCTTTTTCAATATTCTAAAGAGGTGTTGTACAGCTGATTTATCTAATGCAACATGTCTTTTGATATGATGTCTTTTTATTCCAGGCACATTGACTATGGTTTGAAGCAAGAGAAAATCCTTGACAACTTCAATATTTTCTCCATTTATCACAGACCTATTAGTTCAGTTATGAAGATTTTTGTCTTCTTCACATTGAGTTTTTACTGAATGTAAAGATCTCTGTGCAAACCAAAACATATCATATATCCTTTTTCTTGGCCAAAAGAGTTGCTACTACAAAAAGAGTTGCTACTCCCCTGTCCCTGTAGATAAAGATTTATAAGAGATACTTAACCAACCACTGGCTTGATTCACACTCCAACAGCAGCCAACTTAGATCAAAGCCTCATTTCCTTGTACTGTTTCCCAAATCACCCAACCAAACCTAAAAGGCTATGGATTAAGTTCTCAAAATCCTCTCATCTAGTGTGCCATAGTTCCTCCTAGTGTTTAGGGTCTCTCCTAAAAGACATAATAATGGTAGGTCTGTTCCCAGAGGCCTTTGGCTACAGGAAATCAACAGTCTTAAAGGGCCTCTTTAACTTGGTATTATGTTTTCCATTTTTTCTAGATCCCATTCTGTTCCTCGATATTCCCTGCACATGTGCTGCATATGCCTGTATTCATATGTGCTGAATTGTAATTTCAACTTTGAATTTATATTCTTCCACTGCCAACTATTGAAATTCTGTTGATGGTTTAAAACTCAGGTTACTTTTTGCCAGTAGGTTTCTCCCATTTCTTCCGTGAAAAGTTACCAATTCCTTCTTTTGATTTAGTTCTTCATTTTGACATTTATTCCATGATTAGCTTCAAAAATTTCAGGGGGAAATTTCATGATTTTTTACTATATTTTCCACCTGTCTAAATTCATCTCATATCATATCTTGAATTCAGGTTGTTTACATACTCTTTTACCTTTCCACTCGATGTGGAAGGTCCTAGAGTATCTCAATTAGGATTTATCCTCTTTTCCCTAGTGACTGCCTCGCATTCTGCCTTGTGCAAAAAAAAAATTGGATAAACATTTGCTGACTTGGATTTCTCACTGAAATTTCAAATTGTTGAGTTAAAGTTGAAAAGTCTGATAAGCATATGCTAGTTCACTTTGGAATTTCAGCCCACTTGATTTATTGTATAGCAATTAACTTAAGTTTTATTTTCCTTAAAGACTATAATTTATTGACTAATTATTGAGTCATCCAGCAGGAAGTGGGATTCAGTTTCACTTGTTTCAGGAAGTAGGATTCAGTTTCACTTGTTTCAACATAAATATTTTTATGTAGTTATTTTTATTTCAACAAGAATTAAACTTGCTATTTATCCAGAAATCCCAACATAAATCCCCCCCTTCCTATCCTAATGAGATTATAATTGTGATATCAAATCAAAGGGATCTGTGCATACAAACCCCCAAATAAAATAACTAAAATCTACTACTGTATAGTTGATTCTGGTTCACAGGAATAACACAGAACAGAGTAAAACTTCCCAGTGGGAATTATCGGGCTGTAAAATTTTACAGAAGCAGACTGACCCATCTTTCTCTGGCAGAGCAGCTGGTGGTTTCTGGGTCAATGGCAGTCTAGCACTTAGCCACTCTACCAGAAGTAGTCCTTTAAAAATATTAAAATCCAAACCAAATCCCACTGCTGTCCAGTTGCCAGCTCTTTGGGCTTCTGAGGCTGCATTCTTCACAGTAGCAGGAAGCCTCCCCTTTCTCCTGCAGAGCTGCTGGTGGATTTGAACTGCCAGTCTTGTGATTAGCAACACCAACACATAACCCACTATGTCACCAGGTCTCCTCTGAAAACACTAAAGTATGGATCAGAAAAAAATATATAAGGCAAATCCGAAAACAAGAAGAGAACTACTAAAAAATAAGGAGATAAAAAAGAACTTATTAAAATAAATTCAGGAACAAGAAAACAAGATTTTATCCTAAAAGAGCAAAACACCTCATGCAATCTCCACTACTCTTTTCAAATATATTTAGTCAAATCTTCCATAATTTGAAGATTTGTGGTGTCTATGATCAAACTTTATCAACACATGTTTATGTTTCTAGTTCCTTGTTTTCCCATTAGCTCCATTCTCTGGAGCAACAACAAAGGTATTGCCTGAAAACAAGAGGGCTGATTTGAATCAGAGCTCTTCCATCTATTAGCTGCTTAGCTTTGAGTAAATTAATTAATCTTCCTTTCTCTCTGTTATCAGGAAAGTAGTTATAACAATCATACTTTATGATTTCATTTGCTATGTTACATTAGCACATGTAAATCCCGGGTAATAATGTCTGCCACATGTGAAATGTTTATATATATATATATATATATATATATATATATATATATATATAAACCTATTATCTATTGTCCCTCTAAGTCAACTTCTGTAGCATGGATAGTGCTCCCTTCTTGGTTTTTCTCCTTTAGGTCTGATCATGTTTCTCAATTTTTCAACATTTCCTCATTTTCATAGGATCAAGCCTAAGGACCTTGCCTTGTCATTATCCCTGTTCCCTATTTAGTCACTTTCTCCATTCGCCTGGCTTCTGCCACCTCTGTGTGAAGGGTATAGCTGTCAATGCTCTTGACATCCCAGGTCCTTTGTCCACTGGTTAACAATGGCTTTGCACATGTGATTCGCCCTACTAGGAATGTCAATTCGATATTCTATTCTTCTAGGGACTCCCTAACCCCTTGTCTTTCCTCTCAAGTTATTTCTCATGGTCTGTGGTATATTTTCAGTCTCTGCCAAGTATAGTAGGTTGCTCCATTTCCTTCCAAAGTGACTTTCTGATCTGTGGCATATCTGGATCCCTCACACACCACTCTACTTCTTTCCTGCATAATATACATTGAATAGTATTGCTCTAAAACAATTAAAATCCTAACCTCTATGCGTATAAACAGACACCTATACAAATTCCTCTTGGGAATCCTTCTCTCGGTTAATGAGACCATATCAGAATACAGCTAATGCTAAAATCAATCCAATCAGATTAATGCTTTATAAAAAGAATAATTTATTCACATTAGTCCAAAGTTGGTAATGACTCAAATGGCAATCAATAAATGAATGGATCAATGAAGTGGGATCTATGCATGTATTGGAATATTACTCTTCCACCAAGAGAAGCTAAGTCCTGATACATGCAACAGTATAGATGAAACTTGACAGCATTGTGCTGAGTGACATTTTCCAAACTGTTCCTTTATTTGTGTGTTTGCTTTTTTGGTTTCAAGATACAGTGATGATAAATATTCTTTAAAACAAACATGCAATATCACTTCATTTCCCTTCACCAAAGTACACACACTCCTATGTCCTTCAAGAATATCTGCCTTTATGACTGGATTTATTTCTTGTTGCTATTCTCTATGAATTAACTTGTTTGTAGTCATTTTTATTTCTATCACATCCCCAAGCCCTTTCTATGCTCACATTTAATGACTTCATTATTATCTAAAAATATTTAGTTAACATTTACCACAGTCCATATCTTGTGGTCATTATTGGAGAGAAAGAGAATTTCTAATGATAAGACATGCAATTTTTACAGGATTATATGCCCCATTCTTAAGACCCATGGTCTTTGGTTTTAGAGGATCTTAAATTTAAGTCTTCATTGTGCCTTTTGTTCTATTTTTGGATCTGGCACTTACTTGGCTTCTCTAAGCATCTGTAGCTGAGAGATGCTATTACTTACTTCGCGTTATAGGTTTGAGCGCTCACTGGGGTAACTTAGTCTCATGGGACAGTGACAGTAAAGCTCTGCTGGCAGCATATTGCGAAACGGCTGTATCTTTCATTTCTATCAGTATAACCACACCTTTATCTGACCAATGAACTAATCAAGTCATCCACTTGAATAAAACAAATTGAACTCATCTGTGGAAACACATGGGAGAACGATTCTAAGATGACTCCTAATGCCCCAAACCCTTGGGTAATCTGCTTCTTTGTGTGTGAGTGCAATTTGTGCCTGGGATAATGTTACATGACTCAGTGAAAGAGAGGACACCCATGGCGGGTCTGGCCAAATCAAACAAACCCTTTAGATGAAAAAACTGAAACTGATGAAAGAAGAAACTTCAAAGAGATTGCACTCCAAATGGCCTTGAAAAAACTAACGATGCACGGTGTGAACTCCCTCTGGAGCCTCATGGAAAGGACATGATGGCGCCCTGGACCACTGCGAAGACCCCTGTTGACAACAAGCATGGAAGTGGCTGCTTTGGCCAGACAGCTGCAAAAAACGTTCTCTTTAGGCTCATTCGTGTGGTTGGAACCAAGCACATGAATGAGCCTAATGGGGACATTTTCCCCAAAGCCTCCGTTTTAGCGTGTAGTCTAGCCAACACCTGGCTTCCTGCCTGGTAGACTCTGAGCAAGCTTTCTTTAGCGATGCTATTCCAAGCTTTTCTGTTCTATGGAATCTGAGGTGAAAAGGAGGCACTGTTTGAAGACAATAGCCATAGCTTTTCATATAAAAATCATCACTGGTTTTTGATCCGTGAATCAGGGAGCCAAAGCCAGCAAAACCATGTAGAATAATCTGGTTTTCCTGGGACTAAGGACTTAGTGTTTCGTAGTCCAAAGCAATCTGGGTACATTTTCATTATTGTGGTAATAGCACGCAGCACATAAAAAGAAACAGCGTAATGGGAGCCAGGCTTCAGATAATCTCTTTGAGCCCAGAAAATTTACTGGGAATGTTTCCTATATTTTGGTCCCAGAAGTACCACGCTAATAATAAAATTAATTACCCATTCGATGGCCTTGTCTGTGCTCTCCTTCTCCTTCTTTCTCTTGAAGCAGTCGAATGGCATTATTGCCATTCCCTGCTTTCATGCTTTTCTTTCATTTCAGTGGCAAGTTTAGTAGCACAGCGCTTCTTCTTGTTCCAGCATGCAATTCATTGCATACTTACCAGATACCGACACTTTCAGTGGCTTTGTTTCTTTCTTTTTCTTTTTAAAAATAAATTCTTATTCTAGACCTCATACTTTTGTGAATATCACTTACCTAAAACTTTCTTTCATTGCAATTAATTTATTATAATTCCTATAACAATTCCATCATAAAATGGAAAGTCTCAATAAGATCTCCACAACCTAACAGTATCTTAAGAATTACATGTGGCATAATGTCACAATCTTCTCATCTCCATATTTATCCATTTTTATCAAACTCAACCTCAAAAGAATCTGAAAAGAATGTGTTCTCTTCATATTTTCCATCTAATCAAGGCTGTTTCTTAAAAGATGTCACTCATTGAAATAATGTGTGTACTTAGAGGTGATCTCCTGCATGATTTTTTTTTTTTTTTGCTTAAAAAAACCCACATGTCTTTGCCTGGAGATGTTTGATGATCCTTTGAGTCTTTCACAGACTCCATCCTATGCCCTGGACATAATGAGAGCTCAGTAAGTACCCAAGGCCTAAATGGGACGAACGGGGAGAAGCTGATAAATTAGTTCTTCTGAATTTCAAGCTCAGACATAACTCAGACATAAAGATGAGTCAGTGGGTAAAGGGTCCCATGATGAATGTGTAGCTCTTAGCCAATGCTTTCAGACAAATGTTTAAATGGTCACCTGCATGTTTTTACTTAAGATTGATGTCTTGGAAGCAAGTTATAATTGCATTCTGAAACCACTATCTGTGACGTAAATAAGTGGGAGCGCAGTGATAAGTAGATAGTTTTTGCCTCTGAATGGAAGATACAAGCACGGGTGTGCATCACGGCTGTGATGCAATGGCTAAGGTGAATCCATCAGGCAGCTTGCCAAAAGCCTGATAAGAAGTCTGCCCGAAGATATAGCTTTGAAAATACTTCTACAGATAAAAGACTGTGGTGTAACACAATAACTTCTGGGGCTATAAAGCACTCATTTTATGCAGGCCCTATACGTAACTCGGAGGCTTGCAAATCACCTAAGGTAAAATTCAATACTAAGCTTTCAAAATACATTCTTTCCTCACTTATTGATGTAGTTATGTTTCAAATCATAAGGCAAAAATCAAAAACATGTCCAAATGGATACTGACCTCATCCAATCACAAAACGGAGAATGATTACCAGACCAAATATAATGGCCAAATCCTGGAAGATGCATGGTACAATTAAGTTGACATGCTTTGGCATTTGTTCCTGCTGGATGTATGTGACTAACGTTCAGAGTGGTCAAAGATGAGATCTGTACCATTGTCATAAATGGGAAATGCAAGAGAACAAAAGTTGGTAAGAAAAAAGCATATATATGTGTAAGCATTCATAATATTCAGTAAGAAATGTGTTCCCATTGGTGAAGTGTCTTCACACTAACTACACTTTCACCAAGACTGTGAGGGTTGCGTTTTTCTCCCAAGACCACAGGAACATGATAAAAGCCTGATTTCTAAAGTTCTTCCTTATAATCTTTGAGCTCACATTGTAATTACTAATTGGAAATTAGAATGCTATAGTTCTAAATGAATATCATAAGGTCTTACTTGCTTTTCTTTCTATACCCCTCAAGTATCTATTAACTTCTAAGATAAAATCCTCTACAGCAATATAATAGCTACCAGCCTTTTTTTAAATTAAGCTTAACAGAGAGAGCATATAGAAAAACGTCCCAGATCAAACTTTCAGTATTGTATAGTCAAAAGCCAGAATTAACCTGCCAGGCTGCTAACCTAGGTTTTGCCCCACAGCTGCTTTGTATCCTTCCTCATTTATGTAGTCTATCAATCATTATTTTTGATTCCAGCATTCCATAGTTCCATAGTTCCTGACAGAACTACTCACTCAGAGTTAGGGAGGGTATTGTCAGGAAAATAGATTGTTATAGCCAGGTTGCTTCTGAATCTCCTGGCATGGAGTTCCTGACGTTAACACAGAGCTTCCCAATAGATAGGTCACACCACCAAACTCAATGTTGGCCCCGTAAGACAGAACAGAACTGTCTCTGGGAGTGTGTGAGTCTGTCACTCTCTAAAGGAGGGCAAAGTCCAGTCTTTTGTTCACAGAGTGGCCTGTGCTTTACAGGTAGCAGCCCAAAGCATAACCATGATACCACCAGTGGAAATGTAGGAGATGAGATCATTAAACATTTCTGTATCCACCTGTATTCTACAAAATGGTTTAATGCAAAGAACTGGCCAAAATAGTAGTAATCCTCCCCTTGTTTAAATGTCTCCCCTGTGTTCTTTTTCTCTCAGTCCTCACAATCTCCTCAGAAACACTTTATTTTCCTCTCTGTGCCTCCCCTGTGATCTCCTGGAGTCCAGGTGGCCTTACTATAAAAAAAGAAAGCCTTCAAAAGCAAGAGTCTCTAATTGCGTATTAGTCTGTGTAGACTAGGAAAACAAATCCACAGGAAACATATATGTGTAAGAAAGTGCTTTACATAAAGGGTAAGTGTACATTCAGAAAGCACCCAATAAAGTGCTGTACAAGCCCATAAGTCCAACATTAGCCCAAACATCTGACACCAATTTATAAAGTCCTCCTCAAACACAAAACACACGAAATGGTGTCGAATAAAAGAGGATCACAGACTAGTGGGTAGAGAGCCTTTGAATCCAGGGGCAATGTAAGCATCTCAGCACTGGTAGAGGTCTCCACAGGACTGCGCCAGCACCCAGGGCTGCATCAGGGCAAGTCCAAGGGGCTTCTCCTCAGGGAAATTTCCCAAGAAGTGAGCCTTGCCAGCTAAGACAACTGCAAACTGGTCTGACCATCAGAAAGCAAGAGACCCAAGAACCTGAAAGGTGAGGCTCACTGAGATATTCAGCAAACCACCCTTCAATTGTTCCCACACATATTTATCTGCCAGGTTGTCACAATAAACCTTACCTATCTCAGAACTGGATAATATCTCCCTCATGTTCTCTTTTCTCTCGGTCTTCACAACCTCCAGCTATCTCACCATAAACATTTTATTGTCCTCTCCTTCTTGCCTCTCCTGGGTCTCCTGGAATCCTGGTGGCCTTGCCATAAGAAAAGAAAACCATCAAAAGCAAGAGTCTCTAATTGTAAAACAGCCTATTCTAATAAGTAGCCTCTTAATTTTCTTGTAATGACCTGACAGTTCTTAATTTTAATGAAGTGGGACTTCAGACTCCTTTGGTCTTTCTGCCTTTCCGTGCTATAGCATTGCTCCTCCACTTGTGATGGGTCTTTCCTTCCTTCCCTTGTCCTCTGCTTTTCCCTCTCCTGTAGGATAAGCCTTCAGAATAAAAGTCATCAAAGATTATTTAACATGTGTGCATGAGTGCACTTAATTCTTTTACAAAGGGAAAGTAGGGAATGAGAGCAATGAGCCTCCCATCTCTAAAGGCTTCATGAATGTTTTCTTGTAAGGAAAGAAAATGCAAGTATCTTCTTAACTAGGGTTTCTTTGGAAGCAGATTGACAGGTGTTTCTCTAGCAGAACTGCTGGTGGATTTGGACCATCAACCTTTTGGGAAATAGTCCAACACTTAGCCACCCTACTGCCCACATCTTCATTTAATTTGTAGTTGGCACTTATAAAGTGTTGGGAAATCAACAAGTAGGTAAATAAATTAAATTTGTCCTATGACTCTGGCTTGAGAGTCAAGAAATTGTACTGCCTGGAAATCTAAAACATTCCTCCCTCTGAAAGTGTGTAAGCCAAAACCCATCAAGACATTTGCCTTAGAGTGGATTCTAGCCCATGGCTGCTCCAAGTGTGGCAGAGTGGAAGTTCTCCATAGGGTTCTCAGTGGCTGATTTAAGGAAGTAGATCACCAGGCCTTTCTTCTGAGATGCCTCTAGGTATCTTGAACCTCCAATTTTTTGTTTAACAGGCTAGTGCTTAGTTGTTTGCCCCACTTCTTGGAAGACCCTTAAAAGCTTATATAAGGACCCGGTGACATAGGCAGTTAAGTGCTCTACTGGTTGAAAGGGAAGTGGTGTGAACCCAGCTAGAAGGGCCTTGGCAATCAGCATTCTGACATTCTGCTCTGAAAGCCTATGGAACAAATCTACTATCCATGCATTGGGCCAACAAGAGCCAATCAACTTGACCACAATTAATTACAACTCACTCCAAACTCCCTGCCTTTGAGTTGATGCCTACTCCTCAGATAATCTAGAGGTCTAACTCCTCACAGTCACCAAAAGCCTTGTCTCCCTCCCCCAGAGAAACTGGTGCTCTTAAATTGCTGATCTTGTGGCTTAGCAATCCAGTACTTAACCTACTGTGCCTACTATGGCTCCTGGGTCCACATCAAATGAGGGGAGTCATGTCTAATGAGTCATTTGTGCAGTCCTCTCTAAGCAATATTTTGGTCTACCCTTCCTCATTTCTTAACTGAGGACTCTGGCACACTCCATATACCAAGTGCATAGCTAGTTATCATTAATTTTTATATTCTAAATGAAATTAAGTATCGGCACATTCCAACCTATTTTGATTATGGCTTATGCTAATTTTGATATGAAATCCCTTCTGCCTAACCTAGAAACTAATAATACCAAATCCACTGCTCTCTAGTGAATTGTGATTCTTCGTGATTTTAGAGGACAGAATAAAACTGCCCCATACAGTTTCTAAAACAACAATTCTTTTTGGAAATAGATTATCTCATCTCTTCCAGATGCAGAGGGTAGAGGGTTCAAACCATCAACATTTCAGTCAGGAGGTGAGTGCTTTTATCATTGAACCAGCAGTGCTCTGGTAGCATAGAAAAGCAGAGTCTGAGTAGGCATCAAACCAGAAAAAACTCATTGCTATAAAGTCAATTCTGATTCATAGTGGTCTTGTAGACACACAAAAGGAGAGTGGATCCCTGTGACAGTCATGTGCTTAATGTTAATTTTATGATTGAAGTGCAGGGGTGGAGTCTAGCCTGTTAATCTGGACATAGCCATTGAGTAGCCAATGAGGCCTCTGTGTGGGCATGGTTTTCTCCTGAGACTTCTGGGAAATCTTGCAGTATTTCCCTCGTGAAGATCAGAAGCTATCTTCCTCAGTTGTTGGGAGTTAGTCTGAGAAGTGATGAGTCATGGAAAAGACAAGATGGCAGCGTCGGAGAAGCTGTAGGACCCAGTGGAGAAACCACACGGCTTTGCCCTGATGAAGTCAGACCTCTGAAGCTGGAGCAGCCTGCTGTTGATGGACCCTGAGCCCTGGAAGCGAGGAGCCATGGGGAGACCCTTGCCAGTGCCAGAATTCTGCACCCACTGACCTGTGACTTCGTGAATCAGAAGGAGACTTTGTAGACTGATTTCGGGCATATGGGTTAATCTCGGACTTATGACTTTGTGCTGGACTGGATTGGGATGCCTTCTTAGTGTCACATTCCTTTTGTATATAAACCCTTTCCTTATATCCATATATGTGTCTATGAAATTTGTTCCTCTAGCCTACCTGGACTAACACAATCCCTATTTTATGAGGACTGAGGTGCCCCTGACTTGGGTCATGGTATTTTCAATTGTCTCATTTCTGTTTAAAAGCTGGAAATGGAATAAGGAAGACCAAAGAAGAATTGAAACATTTGTTTGTGGCCCTGGAGAAGAATGCTAAACATACTGGTGATCAGAGGACAAACATATTTTTCTTGGAAGAAATACAGTCAGATTGCTCTCTATAGAGTTCCTTAGACGTGTTGTCAGGAGAGACCTGGTGCTGGAGAAGGACACCATGTCTGAAAAAGTAGAGGGGCAGTGAAAGAGAGGAAGGCCCTCAACAAAAACAACTTGAATGAGATAAATGATGGTGGAGGCACTGAAGGAACCAGGAGCAATGGCACCAGAACCATGAAATGAAGCCAAGGGGCCTTTCTATAATATTGGACTGAGCAGAGGATGCACAAGACCCCTGTGGGGCAGAGCAGCAGGCCCAGGGGACAAATCATCATTGGGACCATGTAGTTGAAAGACCAAGAAGGACGCTAGAGGACACGCCTGCCAGCATAGCTCTGAGAAGGGATGTGTTGGACAAGACAATCATATCCTTAGCATTTCATTGCTTGTTATTTCCACGTGCATCTTTGACTCTGTTATTTCTCTGCAAACAACATTTTGCAAAACTATTATTTGATCAATCTACTGCACACTCTAAATGACATTTTGGCATTTCAGATTAAGCAAATCTATAGATTCCAGAATGGTAGTTCAGGGGGGAAAATCACAGACATTGATTTTACAGTTTTCTGCCATGATGCTCCCAGCTACTTAATAGAGCATACAGAAATTATTTTCATGAAATTAAGTGTAAATTAAACTCAGTGTTTCGAATGAATTCAGTGGCAGCTGGCTTGATTTCTGTATACCACTTTCAAGCTTGAAAGAGAGAAGCTTTGTGATAGTAGAAGGGAAGTGGAGTCTATCAAAGGGATGCCAGATATATATATATATCTGCTTCAAATCTTCTGTACACAGGATTTCACAGATGAGAGAACAAAAGTCCTGATAAATGACCGCAAGGATGTGTGAGTCTTAAAACTTGACTCCATGAGAATCTAAAAAAAACTGGGCTGAGCCCCGGTGGTGTAGTGGTTGTGCGCGGGACTGCGGCCCACTGGGATGGAGGTTTGATTCCAGCTCCACGGAGCAAAGGCTGGGCCTCCTACTCCCACCACCTGAGGGCGGTGAAGCCCCCCCCACCCCCCCAAAAAAAAACCAGTCAGTGTTCATGACAAAGTAAACATCTCAGATTTTTCTTTTGACATTACTATTTTAATTTTAAGTATTTATATATTTTTCTGGAAATTGATCTTTTTGGAAATTTCAATCTCCACATTTTCCATCAGAGTACATTTATGAATGCAAAATTGTTATCAAATCCTAAGAGACACAAGGGTTGGGAAGGCTAGGTCCTCTATTCCAGAGATTTTATTTTTAAACATTTTTTTCCTACTCACTAAACTTACTGCCATTGAGCTGATTCCAAGTGTCAGCACCCTTGTAGGACAAAGTAGAATTGTCCCCATTGGCAATTTCAAGACTGTGAACTTTTATGGAAGTAGCACACCTTCTTATTTCCCATGGAGACCTGATGGTTTGGAATGGTGGCCCTTCAGTTAGCAGTTCAACATCTAACTCATGACACCACCCAGACTCCATTGTTTAGCATTCGCTAATGGATCAGACTCAATGCAATCACAGATGAATACAAGGTTACATATTCCTAATAAAAACAGTCTGCCTTCTGTGATCTATTTGTACTTTTGTGAGGCGAGAATGTAGGTCTGAGCATCTTGTCCTATCTCTCTCTAACTACCAAACAGTGTGTGGTACATGGTCGATAAGAAATATTTGGTAGAATTGCTTGTTGTCAAAGTAGAGATGAGTGACTCAGCACAAGAAATTTCCATGCAGAGGATGCCCTGACCTATGAGTTTCCATGGGCATCTTGAACACCTGACTCAGCTGTTTCAAAATAACCAGTTGAAAATGTTAAAACAAACCCATAGGTCTTAATGTTTAGTTGAATGAGAATTAACCACTTATTTCATGAGGCTATATTAATTTAGAATAAGAAAGACAGAGGCTGCAGAGTAATTTATGCATATTTACAGAATTCATTCCCTTAAAGTTGCTCACTAGTTTGAAAATGTTCACATGTAAAAGTGCACTGAGAAGTAGTTGAACTTAATTTCTTCTTTCACACATCAAGACAAAAGAAATTATTATTCTAGACTCAATTTGAACTGATCAATATAGTGTTTCTTAAGCATTGTTTTATTTGGGGGAAAGAAAGCCACACTCAAGAATAAGTGGCTAGGGATTAGTTTGCTGGATATGGAGCTTTTACTGTACTGAAGAAGTTTTTGTAACAGATATGGTACCAATTAAAGGGAAGAGATAAACTTGGCAAGGAAAATCATAAACAGGAGGTCTGCGATTTAATTTTTGAAATATTGACAACTTGCTATGTGAATTAGACAAATAGCTGAATCTATAAGCAATCTGATTTTCCTGGAGGGAAGCCAATTTCAACTTTCTTTTAAATAGTACCTCTAGTTGAGTAAACACATGAGGAGGGAAAAAGAAAGAAAACTATTTATACTTTATATTTTGGTATTTAAAGTTCTTGCGAAAGCATTTAGCCAGTTGGTTTAGTACATAACATTTACTCATGTTATTAAAAAGCTATCCCTTCCTCCAGAGGTCATCGTCATGGAAACCTAGTACCTTGAAATAAGATATATTAATCATTTCAAGCAAAAACTTTCACAAAGATAAATAGTTTATGATGTAATACAAATTGGCTTGGAGACATTCTTTGTTGGCACTGTGCTATGCTACTTTC
This sequence comes from Nesogale talazaci, assembly GCA_004026705.1. Classification (NCBI taxonomy): domain Eukaryota; kingdom Metazoa; phylum Chordata; class Mammalia; order Afrosoricida; family Tenrecidae; genus Nesogale; species Nesogale talazaci. Next base: position 96,494 of record PVJH01005217.1, on the reverse strand, counting down.
CTTTTTATTCTTTGTTAGGAGATCCCTGTTGTCATTGTTTAGTTAATCTGCTAATTATCATTATAATTGAGTCCTTAGACAGCGCTTTAAAGGTGTGGAGCTTTGTATTTACCAATTAGACTAAAAAATATTTACATCCTTCCTGACAATTGCTAAATAGCGGAGTCGGAGTCGTGACAATAAAGTGTATTTAATCACAGGTAGCCTATACATTCATTTTAACTTGTGATATCTAGTACTCATTCCCAAACCACAAATCAAACCCAGTGTTTTCGGAACAGATTGACTCCTCTTTCCCCTGAGCAGTGGCTGGTACATTTGAAATCCTGGCCAGTGGTCCAATGCTGACCTCTGCCCAGGATGTCACCAGGACCTACAGGGGCATTGCTGGTGGGATAGCGGGCTCTTTGCTGTAAAGTAGGCCCCAGGAATCGTCTGGATAGAAGGGATATGGAGAAAGATAGGGCACTCTTTGTCTGTTCTCTATGTGGCAGAAGAATTGCCTTTGAATCCTAGGAGCGCAGGCTTTGCTCATTGATAGGAAGGAATTGAGATCTTCAACTGTTAGGTGCCACTGGTTCCATTTTGCAGATGAAGGTGTGCAAGCTCAGAGAGGTTCGGACCCTGGACAAGGACGTATCATGAACAAGGGACAGAGCTGTGCCTCCGTCGAGCTGACAGGCCCTCAAGGTTACCGTGATTCTCCTTTTGGTGTGGGTGTTTTGCTCTTAGATGCCAACAAGTTGGTTCAGCCTCATAGAAATGTCCTGCACAATAGAATGGAATGGATTGCTGCCCCTCGACTTTAGCAAACACAATGTCCTGCTGCAGGGCCTGGTCTCTCCTGACCGCATGTCTAAAGTATGTGAGATGACGTCTTTCCATCTCTGTTCTAAGGAGCACTCTTGCTATACGTTTGTCCTTTCAGCACTCCCTGGTGCTTTCAATATTCTCCTCTAACATCAGGATTCAAATGAATGGATTCTTCTTCAGTCTTCCGTACTCAATATCCATCCCGCACATGCATATGAGGCAACTGAAAGTACCATGGTCTGGACCAAGAGCACCTTACTCCTCAAAGTGATATCTTTTGGAAGCAGTTGCCAACAGATCAAAAAATGCATTGCATTAGTAAATATGTTACACAAGACCCCTTTCGAGAATTGAAAAGCAAAAATAATACTTTTAGGACTCTGATATTAGGCTAACATTAAAAACATGAATTAGATGGTACCTCTCATATTAGACTGTGATTACACACACACACACACACACACGTATTCTGATGGTGTCATAGGTTACATATTAGGCTGCAAATCCAATAGCAATTTGAAACCACCACCAGCAGTTCCATGGGACGAAGATGAGGCTTTCTACACCTGTACATAAAAACTGATATCTTTGAAATATGGTGCTGGCAAAGAATATTGAAAGGACCATGGTCTGTCAAAAGAACAGACAAATCTATCTTGGAAGTAATGCCGCCAGCATGCTCCTTAAAAGCAAGGGAAGTGAGAGTTCTCGTGCACTTTGGACATGTGAGCAGGAAGACTAGTTCCTGGAGAAGAGCATCATGTAGGGCAGAGTAGAAGGTCAGGAGAAAAGAAAAAGAGCCCTTTCAAGATGAATTGACACAATGGTGACAACAATGGGCTCAAACGCAAGAATAATTGTAAAGACGGTGCAGAACCAGGCAGCAATTTTGTTCTTTTGTACCCAGGTTCCCTATACGTTGGAACCAACTCCCTACTACCTGACAAAAACAATGCACACACCCCCTCCCCCGACACACACACACACACACACGGTATAACATAAAGATCACAAGTGAATGACTTGAACAAGCAGAAGTACCTAACAAAAACCACATATGTGCATGTTTGTGTGTGTAACTGCTATAAAAGAAACACCACAAGGGGAAGGCTTGAGAAAACATACTTTTATAATGTCATAATTAGGAGCCAAGAGGTCAGCATTCAGGACACAGGCTACAGGGGAATCCTTTATCAGCTCTGGGTGAAAGCCCTTGTATTTATCTTCCCCAGGATCTAGGAGCTCCTCAGATCATCTGTGAGGAAGTGCTATTCCACTCTTGATTTTTTTGTTTGTTTGTGTGCTTTTGGGGCATCACTGCCCTTCTGATCTTGGTTTTTATCTTGGTGGGAGGTGGTTCATTCTCACTGCTAGCTTGTTTGCTTTAATCCCTTGTAGATTGTAGGGTGATGAGGGGAGATGACTCCATATACATCACACACTAATCCTGCTTCATCAGCATAAGAAGCATAATCTTATCCTAAGTAATTCAACCCACTCCTGCCTCATTTAATAATACGTAGCTCACTCCAAAATCAGATTGCAAACATAGGACAGCCACACAATATTGGCAATATCACAGAGACAATGGGCATGGGTTTTTGAAAAGCACACTTAAATCCATGACAAGTTTTAAAGATATTCACATAAATTAGTTTTTAAGGCTGAAGCTTCTCTAGAAGAAATGGTAATGTTGCATAGCAACATTCTTAACTTAAATTGCACAAATACAATGGATTGGGATCTCTGAAGCAGAGTCATCATATTGAACAACTCTAGTTTCCATTCCATTTGCTCTTAGATCATCGAATTCTAGACCCTGCAGAATAACTAAAGGTTGTCCTAATGATTTGCTTTCCTAGGTAACATACTACCCAAATAGTCTACCCCAATTAAAGTTTATTTTGACTCATAATGGCCCTGTAGGACAGAATGTAATCATGACATAAGTCACCACAGTATTCAATAGTAATATTGTAATTATTTGCTTCAGTGGTATCATAAATGTCTAGGATATGCAAGATTCAGGTCAGGCTCTTTATAAAGAAATTTAGGGCTTAGGGGTGTGCGTTGCTTCATCTTCTGGACAAAATGCTGAGCTTTCAAGAGGTAACTCACTCAAATTAAAAGGCTTCTGTCAGAATCAGAATCATATCTGAAGCCAGTGAACATCCCAAGCTAAGCATCATCACGAGCTAAAATCACATGCATGCCCGTGGCCCACCAAGTTATATTCAGGCTCTCGGATCTACCAACCACAACCCAGAACAGGATTAGAAGTGTCACACACTCTAAGCACTTGCATTTATGAAGCTCTGGAGTGATGATTTTGTTAAGAATAATGATCCAGTGTGGTTATTATGAAGGCATTTAATCAGTTAAATAAGTTCTGCTTTTGAAACCAGATACTTGTATAATATTCTACATTTTTGTTCATTTTGTTTTAGTTCACAAATTTACTGACATGATTGTATGATAGTGAAATTGTAGCCAATAAAAAATGTTATAATCCAGTGATTTCCAATTGTTCTCAGTTAAAACTTATATCAGAGCCTTGGTAGTTTTTTTTCCCCCCATTGCACTCTTATTTACTTCTTTTCTTTGCTATCTTGTTTTGCTTTTTAAATTATTAATGTGATACTGTCTCAGTTACATTAGACAAGAAATCCCATGACTCCAAGAACTTTGGGCAATAACCTTGCAGATGGCAATGGAACTAGTCTTAGGACAAAGTCAACATCACAAAAAAACAGATTAGGGAAAAGAAAAGCAAATAAACAAACAAAAATAGAATATGCTCTGTCTGGACTTTGTATTACAGGAGCCAAAAAAATCCCATTTTGCACAAAAAAAAGTCTTTTTTATTTTCTTTTACTTACATGTTTACAAAATGTTGAGGCTGGCTAAATATCACCTAAATGGAAATTTCAATCTTATAAAACAGCCCACTTCCCCATGCAGAATAACTTAAATATAATTTTCCAAATAAAGAAGTCTTGAGTAAAGTAAAATTCCAATTTAAGAGAAAAATCAGATAAGCCAGACTTTGGAGCAATCACTTTATCTTATCTGGGATTCATGATTAACCTTCCACTTATAGCTCTTGCCAGGGGTGGAGGTAGAAGGGGGGTGGGGGCTTTAAGCAACATTATTGTATATTGGGTCATCACTGATAGTTTTAACTTAATCCATTTGGTGCAAACATCCAACTGCAATAGATGAATATCCCCTATAAATATACTTGCACTTTCAAAGCATATTCCTTATTGTCCTTGTCTTGCTGATTAATTTCTTCACTTACCTATACTCCGTATAGAATGGGGAAATTCGATGTGGCAGTATGTTGACATTTTATCTTGGCCTAATCACACTCTTAAATGTCTCTGCCTTATCTGCATAATGCAGCTGACATCTCACCTTAGTCCCTGATCATAATCATAACTCTATGATGTCACTCAACAACAGCCAGAAAATACTGCTCTCCAAGACATTGTACCAATGCTTTAAAAGGTCAACGCATACTATGGTTTTTAAAAGATGTGGCTACGTACATATCTGGCCAAAGGTAAAGAAGTAGCTGTTGAATTATGCATCAAATGTTTTTTTCTAAACTTGAAAATAGGATAAATAGAAATACAGACCAGGAATGTGTCTCAACTGTGTCTCTGCACTGATAACAACATCAGCATGCATTAGGTATTTGCAGAACACAGTGATGATTCTGGTAAAGGCCAATCTCCTTGTAGCATATTTATGATGGAATGCACACATTTCCTCTGTGAGGTCCCTAAGGAACATGTGCTACTAGAAGCATGACTATACCTCTAGTGGATCAATTCTCCCCAGAGGAGAATAAGCCCTTTCGTTAACTCTTTAAAGAAACTCTGGTGACAACATGGTTCAACACGGGGTGCCAAGAAGTGGATTCAAACCCTCCAGGTGCTCAGTGGGAGAAATATGACAGCCTCTAAAACCTCAAGGCACACTTCTCTGTCCCATAGAGCCCTGGTAAGGGGGAATTGACCGAGGGCACACAAGGACAACAGGTCTCCAGAGGTGGTGCTTGCTGTGTATTCATCACACCTGCTACAAAGTAATTTAGGAACTTTGGTGATAAAATGGCCAATGCTTGATAAAATTGTAAAAGGAAGATGCATACCAGAGAGCCAAAGGGCAGACCTAGTAACCTTGGTTCCCTTGTGAACAAAGTCCCACATAAGAAAACATCTCATGTGGATTTCTGTTTTCTAGATCAGAATGTAGAGCTATGCAGCTATGGAGCAGGGAGCGACAGCATCTGTTATAGTTAGAAGCATCATCTTCATCTGTGAAATGTTAGGCTGCAATGTGACCTCAGGCCTTTCTTGATGCACTCAGTCACTTATATTTCTCAAGCAAAAATGGTGGAAATAATGTGTATTTATTGGTGGTAGTGATGACGATTAAATAAATTTAAAAGTATCCCAAACATATTTGGCCAATAAAGAAATAAGAAAGTAGAATTGGCATTTACCGTGACTGTTGATTGAAGTGTGCACATTTTACTGATCCCCAATGGACAGAGAAGTTGTTGTACCATGAACCTCAAAGTTAGTGGTCAAGCCATTTGAGAATTTACAGAATTTTGTCACATTAGTGGAGTAGGGCAGAAGTCAAGGGGTTGCAGAACAGAGTGACCAAACACCAAAAACAAAAAGATGCCCCTGTGCGCAATAATGAGAGTTTGTCCTGACCAAAGAACTGTATCCTGAGCATTTCTGAACCTGAATTCTAATCGGCTAATTCTGTAAGAAAGCCCATAGTTGGGGGTGGCGTGGGGGACTGTTATTGGTTCAACCACCAACACTTCTTTGGGGGGAAGATGAGACTGTCAATCCCAGTGAAGATGTACAGCTTAGGAAACCTCATGAAGTCCTTCCACTCTGTCTTACAGGGGAGATCTGAGTGAGAATCAACTCTAAGTGCAGTGGGGTGTAAAGTAGAGAGGGATGAAAATGTGTTTCTTTGATGGAACAAATACATTTACTTGTTCATCTGATTAAATTTCCTTAACAGATTTTAGGAGAACTCTGATGGGTGTAATGGTTATTTGTCGGACTGGGATCCACTAGCTGAGCAGTTCAAAACCACCAGATGCTCCATAGGGAATAGAAAAGAAGGACCTTGCTCTTTCTGTAAAGAGGCACCAACTCAATAGTGAGACTGAGAGGACATGTCACATGGTCAGATAGGGTGACTATGAGTCCACATCGACTTGATGGCAGTGAGTTTTGACTTTAGCATATATCAAATTCCACTGATGTGAACACACAGAAGCAGACAGTCCAAGTCACTTTCCCAAGAGCACTATTTTGGCATAGGTTTCCATTGTTTTACAACTTGGTTTGTGTGTGTTTCTGTTTTTACTTCATAAGCAGTTCTCTGCATTTTCTGGAAGATGGAGCAGACTGATGGAGGCCTGAAGTTGAACTACAAAGATGATAAAAGAATGAAACCCATAAAAGAAAGAGAAAACAAGCCCTAAATAAATTAGAGATAAAAGAGGATGGTCTCTCACTGCTACTGGCATCATCAAAGTTAAAACATCTGTGAAATAGCAAAGAACTCAGCTTTACATAAAGCTGGTTATTGACGAAAATGGAGGTGTAAAAGAGAAAACAAGTCATGATCAATCTGGAAGTCCATTCCAATCATAAGACAGAATCATTTACTAAAAGTTAAGGACAAAGTGAAACCAGAAAGGGCTTCTGAAGAACAAGCACTGCCAGTCTTTTATCTACAATGTCATTCAAGATTTAGCAGCTGGCTGCAGTCAATGCCGCTACCCATGAGTAGTAGTAAGTCAACCAGGACCACCTCAAGAGACTTTTATTAATTAAAGGTGGCAAGACTCATGACAGTATTGCTATTATTTATAAAGAATGAAAGAATTAGTTATCTACAAGTTGGCCCTACATTCTGTAGGGAAAAAAACTTTTCCATGATGCTATAAACAAAAAAAATTGCAATGGGAAGGAACCAGCATGCCACACCCACATGGAAATAGGCCTAGAGGGAGAAAGAGGAAGAGAGCCGGACCAGTCCCTGTGCTGGCCCATGAAGCTCAGAGAACTACGTCTCTGCAGGGAGCCAATGGGCCACAGAGGGGACTGGGCAAATGACAACAGGATGTGTCACGCTGTCTCCGTATGAGGACATTTCGGGGCCACATGGTGGGGAAGCAATGCGGTCTGAATCAAGAAGGTAGCACTCCTGGTTGGACCGTCAGGAGCAGAGAACAGCAGGATCTACAGTTCCTGGGGGCATGGGGGACGGGAGGATGGGAAGGAGGTGGTGTAGACAGGCTCAGGAACAGGGGAACAACAAGTGACCCAGAATTGGTGGTCAGGAGGGTGTGGGAGGCCCAGTAGGGCTTCAGCAAGGGTAATGTAACTGAGAGGAATTACTAAAAACCAAATGAAGACTGAACATGATAGTGGGACAAGAGGACAGTAAAAGGAAATAGAAGAAAGAACTAGAAAGCAAAGGGCATTTATAGAGGTCTAAATACAGACATGTACATATGTAAATATAATTAATTACAGTAAGAAGAAATAAATCAATGTATATATACTTATAGTAGTAAGGTAGCAGATGATGGACCTTGGGCGTCCACTCAAGTGCTCCCTCAATGCAAGAACACTTTGTTCTATTAAATTGACATTTCATGATATTCCATGATGCTTGATAAACAAGCGGTCACCCAGAGAAGAAGCAGCCAGGCCCACGTGGATGAAGCACACTAGCCAGTGTGGTCACAAGGTATCGAAAGAAGCAGAGGTCTCAGGCACCAAACAGGAAAAAACCATATCACTATGAGCCCAGCTTCTTGAGACAATCACTGAGGACATGTGGGGGCATGAGCAAGAGTGGTGAAGAAAGCTGATAGTGCCCAGCTATCAACAGATATAGCACCTGGGGTCTTATAGGCTTGAGGATGAATAAGTGGCCATCTAGCTTAGGAGCAACAAAGCCCACTACAGAAGAAACACACCAGTTTGTCTGATCATGAGGTATAAAAGGAATAACATATAAGGCATCAAAGAACAAAAATCATGTCATTGTGTGCCCACCCTCCCGATATGATCGAGGAAGACAAATGGATGCAGAGACAAACATGGTGGAGAAAGCTGAAGGTGCCCAACTACCAAATGATAAAGCACCTGGCAGACTTAAAGACTTGAAAGCGAACAAGGGGCCAGCTAGTGCAGAGGCAGTAAAGTCCACATGGAAGAAACACACCAGCCTGTGTGATCATGAAGGCTCAGTGGTAGCAAGTATCAAGCACCACAGAACAAGAATCATATCATCAAGAATGAGGGGGAGTGCAGGGCGGGGACCCAAGGTCCATATGTGGGAAATTAGACATCCCCTTAGAGAAAGGTTGTGGGGAGGAAATGGGCCAGTCAGATTGCAGAGAAATAACGATGCAACAGACAACTTTCCTCTAGTTCTTAAAGACTTCCTCCCCCCAACTACCATGATCCCAATTCTATCTTACAAATCCAGCTGGATTGGAGGAGGTGCAATGGTACAGATGAGAATTGGTAACACAGGAGACTCAGGACAAATGAACTCCTCAGGACCAGTAGTGAGATTGGAGATATCAGAAGGGTGGAGGGAAGGTGGGATGGAGAAGCAGGAGCCGATTACAAGGATCTACACATAACCTATCTGGAGAGCAGATAGCCAAAGAGTGGGTGAGGGAGACATCAGGCAGTGTAAGATATGACAAAATAATAATAATTTATAAAATAGCAAGGGGGGGGTGGGGGTGGGGGATGGGAGGGGTGGAGATAAAAAGCTGATGTCGGCTGAGCCTCGGTGGCATAGTAGTTGAGTGCAGGATTGTGGCTCATTGGCTTGGCAGTTCAAATCCAGCAGCAGCTCTCCGGGTAGCTCTCTGGGTAGCTCCCATGACCACCAGATGCCCCCCCCCCCCAATAAAAGAAAAGCTGATGTCAAGGACTTGGGTGAAAAGGCAAATGGTTTGAGAATGATGAAGGCAGCAGGCATGTGAGGTGCTTGACACAATATATGTATGTATAGATAGTGATAAGTGATGTATGAGTCCCCAATAAAATGTTTTCTTAAAAAATGAAAGTTCAATGAAGTTTGTTTTAATTAAGTAGAATTGTAAAAAGATAATGTAGCTATTCCTAATAATTGTACCACCTAAAGTATATATAGAATATAAGTTAAGATATTTATTTTGACTTACAGATGAGTTAAATGCACTTGGTGAAGGTAAATTAGGAGAATACTATCTATCTCTCTAAATATTTAAAACAATGTTAGTTGTTAGAAAAAAGATAACAAAATAAAAAAATAAGAAACAGTCATGGGCTTTCTGCATGCGAGAATATTTCTGAAGACCTTTGAAAATGTAGGAATACAAATTTCCATCAACAAACAAATGGGTTAAAAAACTGTGGTACATACATACAATGGAATATTACTCATCACTTAAAAACAGTGATGAACTCATGAAGCATGTTGCTGCATGGGAAGAACTGGAGAAAGAGACCCGAGAACTCAAAAGGTGAGGTTCACCAACCTTTCATCTCTCCACCCGTCAATGAATGCCACGTGTGTTTTATTTGCCAAGTTGGCACAAAAACCTTACCTCTCTCAGGGAGGCCATGCAAGAACTTGAAGATTCCCAAGACAGCAGTGAGAGTAGGATGAAAATGAGAGGAGGAATAAGTAGGCCACGGAGACTTCTAGGCTGAGGTGGCAGAGGACCCACTGATTCCCACGCAGGTTGAGCAATGGCAAGCAACAGATGCACTTGACCCTAGCCACCCCATTGTCTCCAATCTCCGTGGGACCTGCAGTAGTAGGAAATGCATGGTGGGGAAGGCGGACTTCACCACGTCATCTGCCTCCTGAAATTCCTCAGGCATATCTAACAGACAGCGAGTGATCATGGGGTGGGTACAGGCTCACAGTGGGACCCAGGCCCCGCTCTAGGCTAACTATGTTGATTTGGCAGCCATGGTAGTAGAGTGGCTGCGTGGTGGGTTGGTAATCAATTTTAGCAGTTCAAAACCACAAACTGCTCCACAAGAGAAAGACGAGGCTTTCTACCCTCATAAAAAGCTGAGCATCTTGGAAACTCCTGGGGTCACTTTTACTCTGTGTTGTAGGCTTGCTTGGAGTCAGAGTTGATTCAATAACAGTGAGCTTTGTTTGGGGTTTAGATGTAGTGATAAATGAGCAGGTATATTTGAAATCTGTGTGAAGCACCTTGAAAAATCTACTAAAGTATTTTCCTAGTTTCAAGTTGAATTTCAAACAGCTGAGCAGTTTTTGCATACTGAAAAGCCAATTTTGGATACTTGATGTAAGTATGATTCTTACTAGAAATAAGATAAAATAAGCAGTAGATAAAATACTGCAAACCATGTGAAAGATGATGAACATTGAAGGTCTAATTATTAGTACTGGGTGCACTTACCAAGATAGAATAGTTGACTTCATTAATGCCATTCTCATGGGCAACTCACATTGTTTCTCTGACCTCATCGAATGGATAAATGTTTTCTGCAGTCCAAGAAAAGCCATGGGATGGGCAAATAGTTCATACTCTTGGCTGTTTACTAAAAAATGCACAATTGGTGTTTTTCCAAAGAAATTCAGAAGAAAGGTCTGAAAACCTGCTTCTGAAAAATCAGGAATGAGAGCACTGAGTGGGCCCCAGGTGTACTCTGACATTTGGCCTGCTGTTACTCAGAATTCACTCCATGACCATTACAGCAAGCTGACTCTCCATTTTCCCCCAGTTGACCCAGAGACAACTTTAACAGGAGAAATGTTTCAAAATACTCATACTCAAAGTTTTGATAAACCATATCTAAGAGACATTAACTATTGGAGAAATCAATCACCGGCCTGGATTCGGCTGAGGTTGGGCTAAAGAAATGTTCAGGTTTTCTACTTCTTTGTGAAACTGTCTAGCCAGCAGTGAACCTTTACAAGAGGCAAGTTTGGAGGCAGATGATCCCACTGTTGGCAGTAATTTTTCATGTCCTCCTTACTGTTTGATCAAAAATGTCTATCTCTGGTGTCAATTCAGACTTCAAAACGAAAACTTGCCTCTTACTGTTTCTGTGAATCAAGATAAACTACTCAGCCTCTGTGGCAGTCATGTGCTTATGTTAATTTTATGATTTAAATGTAGGAGTGGAGTCTAGCCTATTAATCTGGAGATATACATTGAGTGGCCAATGAGGCCTCTATGTGGGCATGGCTTTCTCCTAAGACTTCTGGGAAATCTCGTGGTATTTCCCTCGTGAAGATGAGAAGCTATCTTCCCCAGTTATTGGGAGTTAGTCTTAGAGACCGTGAATCACGGAAAAGACAAGATGCAGCCTCCGAGAAGTTGGAGGAGCTGGCAGAGAGACCACACGGCTTTGCCCTGATAGAGGCAGACCTCTGAAGCTGGAGCAGCATGCTGTTAATGGACCCTGAGCCCTGGAAGTGAGGAGCCATGGGGAGACCCCTGCCAGAGCCAGGATTCTGCACCCACTGGCCTGTGACTTCGTGAGTCGGAAGGAGACTTTATAGACTGATTTCGGGCATATTGTTAATATTGGATTTATGACTTTGTACTTGACTGAATTGGGATGCTTTCTTAATGCCCTATTTCTCTAATATATAAACCGTACTCTTATATCCATATGTGCATCTAAGAAATTTGTTCCTCTAGTCTACCCGAACTAACACAGCCTTTCTCTCACCCTATATTCATATAATAGATAGTTGCCAGGTAATGTTAACAGCTTGCTCTCAACTACCAATAAAAATGGCTGGTGGTTGGAATGTGCCATACAGTGCAGGGAAAGAAAGGTCTGGCAGCCTACTTCTGGAAAGACTGCACTCCCAGTTCTCTTCCATGATCCATTGGTGATACATAGAGTCATCATGAAGGAGAGCTAACTCTGGGGTAATGGGTTCTAATTGAGAAAATATTGGCCTTTTCATGGCACTGCTGTGATGATGTAGTGACACAATCTATATAGAATAACTGATATATGGTAGTCCCTCAAATATATGACTATATTTTATACTGAATTCATAAGAGTTCTTTTTGAATAAATCTCAAGATTGGCATTATAGTGTTTGCAATTTTGTACCTTTCTTGTATCTTTTGTGTGTGTGTGTGTGCGTGTGTGTGTGTGTGTGTGTGTGTGGCATCACTGTGCTGGTGGGAGTAGAAAACCCAGCCTTGCTCCTGGAGAGCTGCTGCAGGATTTGAACTGTCAACTCTATGGGCTGCAGTCCCACATACCACCACTATGCCACCAGGGCTCAGCAAATTTTGTACCTTTCTTATAACAATTCCAAGGACATTTACTTCCTTAAGTTTTATTTGTCATCTCTTGTCACCATTCATTGTGTTTATAAATAAAATTCTTATGAATATTATTTTGGAACTAGCCTATTGTTTACTATAGAGAATCCAGTGGAATTACTTGGCTCTGAAAGCCATTCTAATATAAATGGGTAAAATATGTATCACTAGAACCAAGTGTATCTTTTAAGAATATCTTAAAGAAAGATCATTCAATTTTGTATTCAGCTATTGTTATTTAGCTAATGATAATATTAAGGCTTTTAGAATAGTCAATTCCCTTAAGATATGACCTTCTAGAGAATTGACCTTTTCTCTTAGACACTTGGGATTTATTGTACCTACCCAAAGATATTAATATAGATCAGGAGCTAGAGGTAGAGATATAGACATAAATATTGATATGTATATATATTTCAAAAATTGTAGAAATGCTTCTTTAAAAATTCCATTACTTTAGAAAACTAACTTTCTACCATTTTTGAATCACACTCTGGTGCATGTATGTGTATATCTATATAAATGAGATTAAATTGCACTTAAGATGAGTTCATAAAAATTTAAGTGAAGTCGTATGAGATAGTTAAGATTTACTGTGCCAACCTGGCTGATAAATACAGGTGGGATCAATTGAAGGGAAAAGAGATAAATGGCTCGGTGACACTTACCTTTCTACTTCTTGGCTCTCCTGCTCTCTGAAGGTCAGACCAGCTGCTTTAGCCAGTTGCTTGTTTCAGTTGGCAAGGCTCAGTTTCTGTGAGGCATCCCTGAGGAGAAGCCACATGGACCTCCTCTGATGCAGCCCTGGGTGCTGGAGCAGTTGTGTGGAGACCCCTGCCAGCCCTGAGATGCTTACATGTTCACTGATTTGACTTTCCTCCTGCAGTCAGTGTCATTTTGTGTGTTTCATGAGATGGAGGAGGACTTTTGTGGAATGGTTTCAGACATATGTGCTAATGTTGGACTTATGGGTTTGGGCAGCCCTGGGTTGGGATGTTTTCTTGATATGAACTTACTCTTTATATAAAACTCTATTTTAAGAGTTTCCATGGATTTGTTTCTCTAATGCACTCAGACTAACACATAGTACCTATAGAAAATAAGCCTGAGTTGTGAAAATAGTATGCTCTTATTTAGAACGGCAGCACAAAAGAAGGTGAGTTATCTATAAAAATAAAATCATAATAAATATATATAATTTTCATAACATTTCAGGAAATTAAATCAGACTTTGGGCCAAACTTGCTAACTTTATAGAAATAGGAAAGACACTTAAAATATAATTGTAAATCATGAATATCTTAAAAACTGAACATGAATTTCAGGTTTTCACCATAGTCACAAAAATGCTCTCTCAGAAATTCATTTTTGAAAAATAGTTTTGTCTGGTCACTTCCTTAGGGTCATTGAATTATTCTACCACCTCCTAATGTGACCTTAACCCTAAAAATATCCTTAACTTCTGAAGGAAATTTCTGAACTGGAAAATTTTTAATTAGTTGAATTAAATAAATGAGATTACCACATGTATTTGCTATTTAGCAAGTAAAATGAGTTGTATTTATGTGTGTGAATATTTACTGCTCTTACATAATTTATTATATTTTCATCTTAAATAAGTTCTAGGGGGAAAAAGGCCAAGTTCACACTTACAAAATATCCCATGAACCATGTGTTAACCTGATTGCATTTCTAAAATGCAGAAAAATCCCATTATTTCAGTATCTTGCTGTGTTTCTCTGAATCATCAGGATTAATCATAGGTGACATATTTCTAATGCATTAGAGCTGTCCTTCATGGTAGGAGAACATCTACCAGGGAAATAGCTATTTCTTTGTTGAAAAAAAAAAATCCATAGTTCAGATGAAGAAACCTGAAAAAAATGTGTTTTCATCTTTATCTCTGTCTCTTTTTACAGCCCCAAATGACACCCTGTAAAATGCCAGGCATAGAATTTTGAGCAGCTATTTCTCTTCAGTACAATAAAAAATTACTGAAAATACAAGCCGAATAAGCACAAGGACTTTGATGCAGCTTAATTTTTTTTTTAAGTAAAATAAAATGGCATGCTAAGTTCCCATTTTCTCCAAAGCTTGGTCTCCAGAGCGACTTATTAGGCTTTGCTGTTTTTACCCTCTAGGCCAAATCTGAAAGGGCTCAGACGACCTCCCACTCTGACCCAAGCTCCTGGAGGACAATCATCATTTTTAGCGGTAGATTAAACTATCCACAAAAGACAGAAAAATTCAGTGTCAAGGATAATTTTGCCTAGAAAAAGAAAAGTTAAAGCTCAATTTAATTCTTAAGGATTTTTGTTGAGTATTACTTAGCTGTGATCAATCCGTCGATGGCAATGGCTTAGGAATAATATTAGAGGGAAAATCCCATCATTCTAAGGCATTGGTCAAAGTTTCTTGCTTCCCGGGAGGATTGTTCCTTTAATATCATCAGTGGTTAAAATGTGCATCTTTGCTTTCTTGCTTCCTTCTCAAAGCATGGAAAGGCCTTTCCTGGTTTTCTGCTATTTTGTGTTATTTTTCCCCAATACCTAATGAAGAACAACGAAGCTGTAAGATTTCCTTAAATGTTTTCATTTATTAGGAACCCCAGTTACAGAGTGGTTCCACATCAGGCTGTCACCTGCAAGGAGAGTCACATGACTGCCCATGGTTACCAGCTGTTCTGTGTGCAAGAGATGGGATTTCTAAGCCCTTACAGACTTCCAGTCTAAGACACTCATGGGAGACACTTCTATCATGCTCTATGGGGTGCTCTAGAGTGGGCATCGACTCGATGGCATTAAGTGTTTGTCTTTGTCAGGGATTGACCCTATACAAATATGACACTTTGATTTCCTACCTTCTTTCTCTTTTTATGAGTATTCTAAGCCAATCTATCCTAAGTTGTATTATATGAAAGATTAATGTTCACTAACATCTTTATAAGAAGAATAAAAAGAAAAAATACTTGCAATTAAACAGGAGTGAGAAAAAATTCAGTCAAACAAAACTAGCCATTTTCAGTGTTCTTTGTTGCTGAAGTTCTAAGAACTTTTAAGACAAAGATTGGAAAATAATCCTTATAGGAGTCAGCTTAAGTAACAGCTTAGAAAGCAAGTAACATCTTTGAAATACTTTCCTAGAACACATCACACCCTCTTGAGTATAACCTAAAATCATCATTAAAATGTCTGATCCCCAAAGCCTACCACATATTACACTAGAGTCTAATCCATGGCAACACTATAAGGGATGGTAAAACTCCTTCATAGGGTTCCCAAATGTGTGTATCTCAATGGAAGCAGGCCATCTCATCTTTCTAGTGGGTTAAAATCCCCAATATTGCAGCTAGCAACTCAGCATTTAATCCACTGCAAAAGCAGGGCCCCATGAAGGCCTGATGGCATCTCAAACCTTCAAAACAAACTCTTTATATCACCAAACTTGTTCATATCTTAGTAAGTGGCTATACATTGGGCTGATAGCCAAAAGATCAGCCTTCAAAACCACCAGCTGCTCCAGGGAAGAGAGGTAAGGCGCTCTAGACCTATAAATAGATATAGTCTTGAAAACTCACAGTGGCAATTCTATCCTGTCACATGGGGTTACTGTTACAAGGAAGCAACAACTTAAAAACAGTGTATGGTTGGTTTTTGGAAGATTTTCCTCTTTCAGAAAATATTTATACCATCTTTTTATTTTCTCTATCAAGGTATTTAAATACCTTTCTTTCTTTCCTTCCTTCTTTCTTTCTTTCTTTCTTTCTTTTCTTCCTCCAAACACATAAACACTCATTAAAAACTAATCACTCCTCATCTCACAGACAGCTACCACCACACACAAAACTTCATCACCTCTGATTTACATAGATGAAAACAAACCCTAACTAATCTTTCTAATTCCATTCTAATGCCCTACAATTTAATCTCTATACAGAATCTTGCTCCTTTTAAAATAAAATTCAGATTTGACCACTCTCCTTTTTTATTGTTAAAGCTTGTTGTGATCTAGGCAAAGGATTATAATGCAGATTTATCGTTTATGTTCAACAATCCATGCATATGTTTTTTCAACTCAACTATGTGAATTTCCTCAGTGCTCCTCCCGCTTGCACTCTGTCACTTCTTTTCAAAGTCCTCTGTTTCCTATCATGTTCAGGTAACCAAGTGTGACAATTACAGGATTGGGAGTGTAGGGGTGGAGTCTAGCCTATCAATCTGGAGATAGCCAATGAGATCTCTGTGTGGGCATGGTTTTCTCTCAAATTTCTGGGAAATCTTGCTATTTCCTCCACCACTACCCCAGACTCATATGGAGGTAAGAGACTATGGACTCCATTCCTTGGGGAGGCTCTACTGACAAGACAAGATGGCATCATGTTGATGATAGACCTTAAGTCCTAGGAACTAGCGGAGAAGTCACATTGGTTTATCCTGATAGAACCAGAACTCAGAAGCTGGAAAAGCCACAGAGAGATCCCTGCCAGCACTGAGATGCTTCTACCCCCACTGGATACTGCTGATGGATCCTGAACCCTGGAAATGAAGAGTCATGGGGAGCCTCCTGCCAGTACCAGGATGCTTCTCCTGCGCTGGATACACCAGGATCTGTACCTATTGGCCTGTGATTTTCCTGGTGGCATTGCATGTGCTTTGTGAGTCGGAAGAAGACTTTTTAGACTGGTATCAGACATATGGGCTAATATTGGACTTAAGAACTTTGACTGGACTAGGTTGGGATGCTTTCTCAATGTTTCATTCCTCTTTATATAAACCTTCCCTTTACATCCATATGCGCATTTATGAATTTGTTTCTCTAGACTACCCGGACTAACACGTCAAGAAACACTGACTTCATCAGCAACAGTTAGCCCATGTGACTGCCATGACTACCTATGGGCGCTACTCCCATCTGCTAACAGTTTTCCCCTATCCAGAATGCTCTCCACCCAGGTCTCCATGCTTCTCCATGAATAGAGGAGGTGTGCTCCTGCTTCAATGGGTGTGCATTTGCCCAGACCTGTTCCAAGAGATGGGTCGCCCCACTTGCTCAAAAGTCTACTTATCAGAGGGACTGTTTTGTTTACCATGCATTAAGAGGATTTGACTCACCACTTAGTCTCCTTTTCTGACTTTAATTATTTTTATAACAAGGTTTAGCACATATCTTGCCAAGTTTTCTTTTGAATAATTTATTATACTTCCCCCTCTGCTAGAATATAAACTTCATGAGAGGAAGATGTTTTGTTTCATCCAGTACCAGGTGGGAGGACATTTTTCTTGCCACTAGGGAGACTAGAGAAGCCAGCAGACCATAATTCACATATGACTTTGCTGCCCAATTCAAAGGAAGCCCCTGAAAACCTTTTGCATAGCTTTGAAAAATTGTCAGATAATGAGGGTCTAATGAATGGAAGCAGAATGTGGTAGTTACATAATCTGGGGCCAACTTGAATCATCTATGAGTGAAAGGGTGCAGTCTGGCCTGTCAATTAAGTTGCGGCTTGATCACTGCATTTGGAGGTGCCAGGGAGATAAATAGCTCCCTTAAGTCAGGATGCACACAGACTCCTTGTGTGATAGCCTTGTTGAGAAGACACATGAAGCTACACGAGAGCCCTGGAGCTGGAGGAGGTACATGGGAATCCCTGTCAGCATTGACTTTCTTAGATCCATAAGACTTCCCACCCACTCTCCTGTGGTCTTTCTGCATTTCTCATCATTGAATGTGTTTCTGGCATCTGAAGAGGATTTTATAGATTGGTATTGGTCATATGAGCTAATATCAGGCTAACAGATTTGATCTTGATGGGACTGGGATATTTTCTTAAAATACAATAACTCTTTATATGGAGCTCTTTCTTATTCACATATGAATGTTCATGAATTTGTTTCTCTACTCTATCCGGACTAACACAATCTGCTTTAAAATAAATCAGCTCTTTTCAAATTATTCAAAAATTTTAATATCTTTTTTTTTTAGATTGAGGTTTTATTCTTTTACATGCTCATTTTTTTAAGTGGGTCCTTTTGTACCTTTTTAGTCCATGTTTTACATGATTCTCTGTATAGAGAAAAAGGAGTAGATTTAGGAAGATAATAACTGAAATAATAATCATCTGAACATGAAACAGGGGTGGGGTGAGAACTCAGCACCTAAGCATACAACAAAGAAGAAAATGTTCCAGAGTTGCCCGTTGTGATCATTGCATAACCCTCCTTAATATAAGTGAACTATTGAATTGTATGATATGTTAATTATTGCCCAACTAATTTTTAAAAAATCAGTCTTTAAATGCCTATGGAACTCAGGAGTTATCTGTCACCCAAGGTTTCCAAGTATCAGGTAATTTGTTTGCAGAAATAAAACTCATATAATCAAACCAATGAGGATTCATTTAAAACAATTAAGTGGGTGAAAATAATTGCCAGAAATGGTGACCAAACCCAGGAAGGCATATTCAGAAGTCAAAACACTGGAGTATAAGATCACAGCAGCCTAAAGAACTCAGCAGATACTGGAGAAAGGTTAACTGACTAGTCTTGTGTTGCATCGACTTAAGCAGACTGACATTTTCTGATATGTCCAACCAAATATAAATATTTTTACCCCCAGAGAAAGAACTTGTACTTTAGATTTCAATCTCGGGAAAAAACCTCATTGCTTTTAAAGGATCTGGATGTATCATATTAGATCTCACTCTCAGGGTCAGTCAACTTCATTGACTATCTTGTAGATAACTGCTATCAGGCTTCCATGGTCCTTCAGGACTGCCGCTAGGATCAATTTCAGAGACCCTTTGATAACCACAGATTTCAACTCCAAAGCACTTTTTCCAAAAAGCAATATAGGCTTGGGAGAATTAATAAGCTATATCATACGACATTGTCCCCTCTCTTATAGTTACACTGCTTTATTATAAAGCTCTCTACTTCAAATGTATAAAAGTTTGAAACTTTAATTTGATTATTAAAAGCTCCAATTGTGGATAAAATTTGCTAAGTGAATTTTCTTACTCTTTTATCAACCAATCAGCTTCTCATGAGTTTACACAAGTCTGTAAGGTTGTAGGGTAGGTTTTAAAGAAAATGATACTTATGTTGCTTCTACAGACTAAGCACCGGGTTTTTCTTAAATAGCCTAATAGTGATTATTTTCTATATTCATAAGATGAGGATAATTAAATGATTGATGACAGTACACAATTACTCCTTTAGTAAAAATGGTTTTGTAACCTACGCTGTGCGTGTGTGCACATACACGTTTTGTGTGTATGTAACTATCATCTTAAGTCTGTAAATAAATCAAATTGGTTCAACTGTGTGGGCAAAGTCAGTTTGTTTTGTTCTTATTTCATAAATACACATTTTTGGGGGGCTTACATGCTTGGGGAATAGGTTAGCAAATCTAATAATCTTTCTCACATTAACATTTAGGAGCTTTCACTGTGTGTTCTTATGTGGTGTTGCCTATAAGAATTAATTAGCCATTGCACTGCACCTATTGTTTCTCATCCTTTTGGAATTCATCCTGATGCTATTTCATGGAGAACATCTAGCTAGATAGTCCTGCCAAGCTTTCTCTATTACTCATCCTAATGCATGCTAGACTTAAGATTAATAAATTAGTCCCCAAGAGAGCTCTCTGGCCCAACTGCTTCCAAATATTTCTTGTAGACCTTTTATGTGAGAATGACTTTTCAAAATTCTATGACCTATGGTGACCATAAAGTAATCCACATAAAAGGTATATATTGAAATTTTATCCACATTTCTGATGGGAACTGGCAAACGAAGTTTGCCCACTTACTACTCCTAAACACAGGAGGCAAAACTAAGCGATATTAGATATATTTTGGGTGCTCAATCCTTTACATAGAAACACAGTTAGAAAGGGCACTCTGCAATAATATTAATTACATTAGTAACAACATCAAGATGTTTTCATATGTTTAATTTAGGTCTTGTACTTTTTAAGTGCTCATTCATATATATATATATATATATATATATATACACATTACACACTTACAAATCAACTTTCTATTCTTTCAACATGATTTCACTTTGAGAGACAACTAAAGTGCAGTGATAACATTTCTATGAGCCCGTAATAGCAACTGTCTTCCTTGCTGCTTTTTGTGGCTGTCCCTGGGGTGCCTGTGGTGGGCTAGCCTCTGACTTCCACAACTTGGATGGTGTAAGCAAGAGAGGGAGGCATCAGAAAGTAACCACACAGAGCATTAAAACCAGAGAAAATGGTTACTATCTATCTTGGGCCCTTAGAACCAGAGAGGTCTTCATTATATTATCCTCAGAGCCTTCATATGTAGCAGTAGAATAAGAAAACACATTTTTGATAAAGAATAAGATGTTTTGACAAGCAAGAAAGGTAGCAATCAAAATTAACAGTAGCTAGCACAAATTAATCTTAAATGTAAGTGATATGAAATAATATTGCTTCACTTATGCTATTGATCCAAAGTTTATTTCCTTAACTCTGCACCTTAAAAACTATTTTGCATCTGTCACAGAAGTTAAACAGATTAGTCATATATCCAATGTATTGCTTTTTAAGCAACTTATTAGAGATATAATCCACTTACTGTAAAATTGACTCAATTGATGTTATTTTATAGCAGAGATGCAATCAGACAAAATTGTGTAACCATCTTCACCCAGTACTAAATATAGTCTTGCATTTCTTTTCCATTATTACCATAAGGACTCATTATGACAAACCAATTGGAAAACTCCCATAAACCACTGATAAGGCCAGTTTTATTAAAAGCCTGGGTTGGACAGTCTAGATGATCTCATCTACAGATCGAGTTGATCACCAGCATCTAATTATCAAGTGCAATTTGTGACTTTTAGTTGGTTCTTTGGTCAAAAAAGGGAATGTTATGATAATTTGGGAATATTGAGAAATTTTGAATATGGGATAATATTGGATGATATTAAAAATATTTTCATCTTTTTTTGTCCCACCCCTTCTCCCCAAAAATATTTTCATCTTTAAAAAACCATTTTACTGGGGGCTCATACACCTTGTATCACAATCCAGACATCCATCCATCCATCCTGTTGAGCACATTTGTACATTTGTTGCTTTTCATCTTCTTAAGTGTGAAAGTAACACAGTGAAAACACAGGAGGAAATCTTTTTCTGAGGTGCATGGTGAAATATTTAGGAATGAAAAATGATGAGACCTACAATTCTTCAAATAATTAAGCAGATCTGTGTGTTTGCATGTCTTATATTTATAATTATAGCATGTTTTATAAATCAGTTTCTAGTTAAATTAAGGTTTATAATTTGTGTTATCAAATGTAAATGCTCTTTAAAATGTATGAAGGCCAGTAATTTTCTGAAAAGTCATTGAAAACTTTATTCAATCCTTTCTTTACCATAGTCTTTTGGAATAAATAGTGTGTATATGCTGGTATATGCAACTCAATGCATTAAGGGTGTGAAGAATTATTTTAAACAGCATGATGCTAAGCCTCAAAGATAATGTTTTGAGGAAAAAATATTACTAGAAATTCATAAATATGAATGCAGAGTAGTTCAGGTAAAATAAATTATGATTTTTCTGCTTTTGTGGAAAAGGGAGATGGCAGTGAGTCACATAATCTGGTTAAGGAAGAATGAAGTCATGTATTTATTTTATAAAGCATATCATGCCAACTTTCAGTACTTAATTGGAATCAATTTTATAAAGTTGTTATGTGCAAGACACAATTCTAAGAATTGGCTTGGTGATATAAAAATGACTAATGCTGGTTCTGCACTCCAAAATAGAATATATCTACTAAGGAATAACAGACATGTCAACATCTAAGTGTAATATAAAACTAAGGGATGAATAGAGGTAAAATGTTCGTATTAAGATAGAAAAGATAAGAATGAATTCTGTGATTGGAAATACTGGAAAGTCTTAAATCAGGAATTTAAAATTCAAGCTTGTGCTTATTTTAAAAAGGATTTTGAAAACTGGATCAGAGCTGACAATCTATCTGGATTTTGAATCGGTATAAACTATAGGATCTCTGGGATAGCTGTGCAAGAGGAAGAATCATTTGGAACAGGTTACAGAGGACCTTGACTTCCAACCCAAAAGATGCGATGTGAACATGTGGCCAATTGAGAACATTCTAGAGGCCATGGGTAACCAATGCCCATCAATTTGGCATCTAGACTTATAGAAAAATAAAGAACTTGATCAAGCAGAGACTGGAAGTAGGGGTATTAGTTAGGGCGTAATTACATATAATTCAGAAGGAAAAGAGGCAAAAGAGAAAAACAGAGAAGAGGTTGCCATGAAAATATCTAGAATATATAATTGATAACTTGGATTAGACAGGCTGGATGGAGAGTAATACAAGGAAGAGAAAAAAATAACTCAGTTTGCTGGCATGAATAATATTTTGACTATGAAAAGGAATCTGAGGATAAACAGCTGAGTTTTACGGTTTCGTGCAACCTCCAGTCCCTAGCTTGCAAACAGGTTAGGGACCAGTGACTGCTGAATTACAGACACATCTGGCACTCTACAACATTCTCTCCTTCCTTACCATTTCTTTTCAAGCCAAATACCTAAAAAAAAAAAAAACTCATTTACGACATTACTTTTACATAAAACAATTCCATCCACAAAACAGTAGAACACACTAACACCCTGCTACAGAGTTAAAATGTCTGCATATTCCTGCCTTTGGGGCCTGGGGTTCTCCCTGCCTGGGACATGGTATTTTCACATCTCATTCATTTTCAAGTCTTTACTTCACTTCTGATCTAAGAGGTTTGGCAAATGAGTACCTCAATAAACAGTGGTCCCTCCACACCTACCCATGCATTTTTCATTCTTTGAATCAGTTTGACAGCACTTGACACCCCTGCTGCGGAAACCATATGTGATGTAACATGACCTCTTTGATCTGCTTTTAATGCCTGTGCTTCTACCCTGACGAAAGTGTTCAATGAAGACAAGGTTTTGTTTTGCTGCCAATAGCTGATAGCAGTAACTCTGATATTTTTATTGTTTACTACCATCTATGTAACCATGTAGTGGGAACCTAATTGAAAACTGAAATAAGAAGTGAAAGATTTTGCTAACTTCTGCTGTTGGAAGTGGAAAAACATGCAATAAAATGTATTAATAATTACTGGTGATTGAATTATTAATGTTGGAAACATCAGCAGTTGGAAACGCTGACCTTTGTAAATGTAATCCTACCAAGGGTCACATGATAGAATTTTTCAGAACACTTAATGTTGCAACTAACTTCTTCCAAAAATATAAAGCATGAGTATATATGAGAGGAGACATCCCAAAATGGGTTTTCTTCAAAGCCATATATATATATACATATATATATATATAAAAACCTATCGGCTGAGCCCCGGTGGCGTAGTGGTTGTGCGCGGGACTGCCGCCCACTGGGATGGAGGTTCAATTCCAGCAGCGGCTCCACAGGAGGAAAGGCTGGGCCTCCTACTCTCACCACCAGAGGGCAGTGATGCCCAAAAAACAAAAACAAAAAAACAACCTATCACCTTCAAAATATGTTCTATTATGCTTCATACACTTGTTAAATCTGCAATTCCATTCTCGGAAACATTTTTCAAACTCATCTGTTGGGATGGCTGACAGCACCTCCTCATTTCTTTTCTTCACCCCTTCTATGCCTTCAAATCGCCGTCCTTGCTCGTGACTCTTAATCTGCCAAACCAATGGCAAATCACAAGGAGCAAGGCCAGGTTGCTGTTTCTTGCCCAAAACCGCCACACTGCGATGGCTGCCAGAGCAGGTGTTTTGTCTCCTGTTGGCATAACCAGTCCCTGATCTGTCACCAACCAGGTCTTTTATGGTTGTTGTTATCATCACCCACTTCACACAATCTCTTCAGGTCCTGTACATAGAAAGCTTGATTGACAGTCTAACCTGGTGGAACGAACTCCAAATGCACTACCTCCCTTACATCAAAAAACAGATGACTATGATCTTGATCTCTGATTTCACTTGATCAGCTTTTGGAGTGGGTCAAGTGAGTGGCTTGATTGATGTTTGGTTTCAGGGTCATAAGCATAGCACCATGTCTCATTACCAGTAATGACCTTAGGAAAAAAGTCTGGGTCACTTCGGAGCTGTCCATTCAAAGCAAGACATCTTTCCATTTGACACCCCTTGTCGTGGTCAGTGAGAACCTGAGGCAACATTTCACAGGAACCCTTTTCATTCCCAAATCTGCCCTTAACATTCACTGAACTGAGCTCCAAGATAGCCCAGATAACTCCATCTCTTCAAAGGTCCATTCGAGCACAGTGCAGGACTTTTGCTGACATTTTTTGTCTGTTTGGGAAGGGGACAGTCATCCAGAGCGAGATTTGTCATCAATCAACATTTCACTGATTTATAAATGAGAAGACCACTTGTACCCTTGTGTGTGCCCTTCAATGCTGTCCTGTGTGTAACATCACAACAGGTGCTGGGGTATTTTTTCCAAGCAGGAAATAATATTTCACAGCCACACACTGTTTTCTTAAATAGGCTAAACAAAAAAACAAAGTTGAGGTAAACTGCTTTTATGAGAAAATCCACTGTGACCAGAGAGAACCTTCCCAGGTGACATCACTAGCTGCACAAACTCAGAATGAATAGCTGGATGCAGGCCTAGTGGGAAGAATGCGGACTATGAAAACTCCACCAGCTGTGCACTTTCTGGATTTTTTTTATTGGGGGGGAAAGACGGAGTATGCCCTCATACATGAATCACACCAAATGGAAGAAATAAAAACATATAGTTTGTAGAATTAATCTGTAGAAAAAGGTAGTGCTGACCTTCAATAGTTGCAGTCAAGGCCAGGGGCAGATTGAAGAACAGATATCAAGCTCAAATTGAAGTTTAAAAAAATTTCAGCAAGTCTATGAGAGCCAAAATACAACTACATGATCACATGGCCTGAATTTAGAACTATGTTACTCATTCCTGGTTGAAGGCCAGATGAGTTGTGTGATGACATCAAGGACATCATAAAGAAAGTCAACAACCCCTATTTATATCAATGCTAGATATAGAAAAGACAAAAGAATAAAGTGAAGGTGAGAAAAGATTCTGAAACTTGGTCTTGGTCATAAAGTAATTAAAGTTAATGAAAGAATGGATCAAGTATAATCTCTGGGGAGAATTTAAGGGTACCTGGAGCTAAATCAAGAATGCTGTGGGTCAGAATTATCCACTTTCACCAAAGTTACTCAATCTGTACAACTCACTCAGCTCACTGTCAGAGCCTGCAGGCCGGCTCACAGTGGCACGATAGAAGAGAACAGGCTTGCTCCTGGGAGCTTGCAAGACTGTAACCCTCCATAGAGTGGAAAACCCTGTCTTTCTCCTGAGAAGAGGCCAGTGCTTTTGAGCTGCTGACCCTGTGATTAGGAACCCAACACATAACCACTACACCACCAGGGTGACTGAGCAAACTGCTCAACACCTTCGTTAAGGTGACTGCAGCCATGGGCTTAAACCTGGCAACAATGGTGAGGATGGTCCAGAACTAGGCAAAGTTTCCTTCTGTTGTACTTACAGACACTCTGAGTTGCTACTGCCTAAACAAACAGCACCTAAAACACCCAGAGAGATCGTTGACTAATTGACAGTCCCTCCATATGACAGCCATGGTCTCCACATGAGCACACATCCAAGTAGCCTGGAGGACGTAGTCAACATGGGGCAAGGCCCAGGCCTAGACTTTCTAATTCAATAGATCTGAGATGGGCCTGAGATTTCACATTTCTTTTTCTTTTTCCTCACATCACTGTCCTGGTTGGAGTAGAAAGCCCAGCCTTTCTCATGGAAAGCTGCTGCTGGATTTGAAATGTCAACCCCATGGCCGCAGTCCCGCACACAACCACTGTGCCACCAGAGCTCAGCTTAGAGATGTAACATTTCTAACACACTCCTAGAAGATATAGATGATATAGATATTTCTGGTTCAGAGACTGCACTCAGAAAGCTCGTCTTATCTGAGATGGCTATGACATCATGATAGCAGAACCCAGATGGAAGTCTCTACAGAGCTGAGGTGGTTTTCTAGAAGGGAAGAACTCACTGCTTCTCTGTCTGTGAGGCACAGCAAAGCTCCAGAGGGGCTTTGTTCTACCTGTTTTTATAATACCTAGAAACCCTTGGGCTTTCCTAATTGGATTAAATGTTACCATCTGTGTCTTCTAGTCGCGTTATGCTGATCAAAAAAGCTAAATTATGTTGAACGGACATAGAAGACGCAGCTAGAAACTATGGCAATATATTTAGAAAATGCTTTTTACACCATTGGGTTATTATCAAGCCAATATAAGGATAATCCCAAAGAAAATCAGGCATTTTGTGACATATTTAAAAGGGGCAAGCAATTTCCTTTTAAACATTATCTCTTGAGCCCTTGTTGATGTGTGATCTAGTCCACAGATTTTAATGATTACGAGAAATATCAATAGAGTGATCACATTTTTTTTATCATTCAAATCAGGTCTTTTAAGAAAGAACTGAAATCTACTAACTACTCTGGATTAATAGATATGAAACCAGAATGGTTTCAGGGGACAGAAATCATCTTTAAGGCTGAGCCCCGGTGGCGTAGTGGTTGTGCGCGGGACTGCGGCCCACTGGGATGGAGGTTTGATTCCAGCTCCCAGGAGCAAAGGCTGGGCCTCCTACTCCCACCACCTGAGGGCAGTGATGCCCCTCCCCCAAAAAACCCCCCAAAAATCATCTTTAATAAATCAGACAATCCCATGAAATGAAAATTAATCTTGGAAGTTGTGGCGGTCATGTGCTTATATCAATTTCATGATTGAGCTGTAGGGGTGGAGTCCAGTCTGTTAATCTGGAGATAGCCATTGAGTAGCCAATGAGGTCTCCGTGTGAGCATGGCTTTCTCCTGATACATTTGGAAAATCTCACGATATTTGCCTCGTGGAGATGAGAAGCTATATCCCTGGTTGTTGGGAGTTAGTCTCAGAGATGATGAATCATGGACAAGACAAGATGGCAGTGTCCGAGAAGCTGAAGGAGCTGAAGGAGAAGCCACATGGGGAACCCTGCCAGCGATGAGTTGCTTCTGCCACCAGTGGATGTTGTTGATGGACCCTGAACCCTGGAAGTGAGGAGCCATGGGGAGACCCCTGCCAGCACTGGGGTTCTGCACCCACTGACCCATGACTTCGTGAGTTGGAAGGAGACATTACAGACTGGTGTCAGGCACATGGGCTAATATCGGACTTATAACTTTGAACTGGGTTGGGATGCTTTCTCAGTGTTCCATTCCTTTTGTATATAAACCATTCCCTTATTCCATATGTGAGTCTATAAATTTGTTCCTCTAATCTACCTGGACTGACACAGAAGTGTATATCCTTATATGGTTAGTTTTATATTTTGTGGAATTTCTTAAAATGATATACACAATATATACCCTGCATGATCTTCAGAATGTCTTCTCAGCCTTCACACACACACACACACACACACACACACACACACACACACACACTAGTGGCTTTTGAATGCAAACTGAAACCTTGGCATTAAGCAAGTCTAGTTTGAATTTCCACTCTGCTTGGCACAATGGACCTTGCTGTTCTTTTGTTTCCTTAGAGGTCAGTCATAGGGAACAAGGCCCACCTTAGAGGATCACATGAGGAAACAACCATGAATCACCTGGGCAAGGCCTGCTCTCCTGTTCATGCTTACCCACCATTTATCCTGCTAGAAGCCCAAACACATTTTAGCTAAAAACTAAACTGGATATTTTCAAAGGGCGATATCATTTATTAGCTCTAGTAGGCAATTTCAAGCCTTTCTAGGGGAAGAGAAGAATGGAAGTAGTTAGATTGTGGCATAATTTGGAAAAGCAAATCAACAAAGGTAGGGGGAAAGCTCACTTTTGTTACCGAAGCAACTGCAGTTCTTATTTTGAAATGTTATTAAATGATAAGAGATATTTATCTTTGTTAGAAATAGTGATCTTTGTCAAAAGCCACAGGGGTTTATGAGTAGTGAGAAAACTGGCAGGAATAAACACATGGCTAGCTGAATATCTGGATAAGTTTTATTTTATTCTTTCAATGATAAAACATCTAGCAACATGCAGCATGATGTAGCTGTCAGGCTGGAATAGTCATTCTTTTTCAAAGGTCTCCCAATAGCAGGTGCTTCCATTTTGTATATAAAGCTTGTTTATTTCATTTTCTTCTGAACACATAGATTGTCAACTCCAAACTGTTATCTATTTTTAAATAATATTTTTGGTTGTGAATTCAATTTATATGTGGTGTTTTCATTCCAGAACATCAGCCCTGCATTCTGCAGTTTAATCCAAACTGTCTCTCAACATTCGTTTTCATTTTTTAAACTGTGTATTAAAAAATGTATTTATTGGGAGTCAATACATATATCATATCATCTTGTAGCTCAAGCATCCTTGTACAATTGCTGCCCTAATCAGTTTTCAAATATTATTTTCCTCCCTGGACTCCTTGACCTCACCTCACTTTTACCGCCCCTCCCCACCACCCCTTACACTCCCCACCCCGAAATCCTGATTCTACTTGCTGCCCCAAGAGGTTCATCCATTTATCTCAGAGGTATTACGACATTGGTCATCACCTTCTTGAAATTGTGTTATAGTCTTTTCTGCTTTTCAGTGTATGAAAACTATTGAAGAGAACATCTAGTTCCTGTAGATGGGGTCAGGGTTCAGAGGGCAGCAGATTGTATGGCTGTGTGTATTTGTAGTGTAAATGGGACAAACTCTCTTCTCATTCCAGAAACCCTACTCTGAGAGCTTCAGTTCAGGGCTTCCATCAGAATCCCAGACCAGACAAATAATTCTGTTTCATACATTCACCTCTGTCAATCAGGATTATGAAATGATGGCACTAAAAGGACTCAAGAAATAAGCAAACCTAATTATAGCTTCAGATGAAGAGGATAACCAAAGATGTAATTTCCCTAAAGTTATAATAACAGATAGTTAGAGAAGCACAAAAAGACAAAGAATACATACTGGACTGGTTCCTGATCTATGATCTTTTTCATGGGCCACACCATCTTTCCTCCACTTTCATCCAGAAACCGATTTGAACTGGAATCTTGCTAGACCATTCAAATAATGCTTTGAATTTCCTAAAAAGGTCATTTATGAATCATCTAAGCAACTAATAATGTACTACTTGCTAATATCTCTATGATAGGATATGTTTCTTAAAAACATATTGAAAAATATTTTACAAGATATGACTTTGTTTATTATCCACTATTTATAAAGCCAGTCGCAAAAATTATGAATAAATATCTACAAATAGGGTACAAGAGAGATATGCAGAATAGTATGTATCAAAACATGAACATAGTTTACTCTGAGTGTTGAGATAGAAGGCGAATTTATTGAATCTAGTGTCCCAGAAAGTCTAGATCAATATGTGCATAGCTAGATTAGATAGATGGATGATAGAGCTTGTTACTGTTAGTGAGCAGCAGCAGCAAGTAAATATTTCTGCAGGTAAAAGTGTTTAGTGGGCCTTTTGTAGCTCCTTGCTCTTGACTTTTCCCTTTGCCCTGATCCAACCTTCCCCTGAGTTTTCATCTGTGATGACCCCTATAAGTGCGCTTAGTTGGTCTGACTGCACATGCTTATACTGCTAAGCCAGGACACTGTGCCTCTAGGGTTAAGGTTCCGGTGTGATACAATATAGCAAGGAAATTATTCTCTGATCAACTGTCACTCCACACAAGAGACTAACGCTGGAAACAGTCTTAGAAGCACTCTCTTTGGGAGAATAGCAAAAGCAAAAAGAGCAAAAACTCTTTGAAGGCAGGGAGGTTAGAACAGAAAGTCAAGAGTAAGGCTTAGCAAAGGAGTCACTATTTGAGTTTGGGGTGAAACATAGAAACAGAAAAGAGTATTATAATGTGTAAAATACCACTACGTGCTTCTATACATTTAGGGCCAGAATCCAGATACTGAAAAAATAAGCAAGAAACATTTTAAATGGTTGGTGGCTAGCATGCTATATTAGTCATTTGAGAACATTGAAAAACAATATGTGAAGCTTGGCACAATTAAAAGTGGATACTTTTTAAAAGAGATCAGAATTTAAAACAAAACCATAATTATAATTTTATAACTTATAGTTTTATGTGTATACAAGTTCTATATCCCTAACACATACATGCAAAGAATGCTCTTCAGCTGATATCATTACAATTCTCCAAATTTCCAAAGAAAATGCATGAAGTATAAATCTACTAAAACTAACATTTTTACTCCATCTGTGACAAGAATCAGCAAAATTTACTAAATTTCTCTCATGTGTCAAACCTATGGTATGCACATTTATTTTAAGTTACATGTATGAATCCATTTAATTCTTTTCTAAACCAAAAATGTAAATGCCAATATACTTAATTTTCAAAATCAGAGGAAGAAAAACTTGACCAATTCACTCAGGATTACAGAGTTGACGATATTTGATTCAGAAGTTTTCCCCGATGAGTTTCAAAATGTGTGCTATGAACCATGCTTTCTAGTTGTTTCCCGTAAGCTTAGTCTGGCCCATCATTTCAGTGGAATGGCATTATGATATCATGCTAATTCATCAATTAAAGACACAAAGTATTTTATAAAATTTCCATTAAAAAAACCCAGCTGTGACAGAGTTGCATTTATTTCCTGGTGATGGACGTGTGTGTAGACTAGAACTCTCCATCACAGAGATTTAAAATCTTTCAAAGTTGATAGTAAAGTTGATAGTTTATATAGAATCTCAGGATAAGTTTCACCATGACCTTTTTGATTAGTACCCTCACAACCATTTGTGTCTCTTGGGATGTCTAATATTTCTCTATGAAATTTTCTTTGTTAGTCATAATAGATTTTTCAGTTGCCTACAGTATGTCAGATACCACATCTGGTGCTAGAGTCCAATGATGAACAAAGAAGACAAGTGTGAACCCTCATAAGGCCTACAATCCAAGAGAACTGTGCTTCTCCAATATTTTCACTGTCAGGTTCTGAGGGAAAATGACCATCTTTTTATGGCAGACCTGCATAGAGATATGCGACTGGATGTGGCAGCAGCTGACCTGTGCTGGTAGCTTATGCACTGCCCAATACCCCCAAGGCAAAGAAGACCAGATTGTCAGTACATCTGTTACTCATTCTAACTAATCATTCAGACATAGCCCATTCCTATCAAGATAATTCTTGAACAGAGAATACTGAAAAGTAAAAGTAAGTCTCATGCTAGGGAACTCAGAAAGGGTTGTGGGACTAATGAATAGAGGTTTAATTTAGTCTTAGGTCTGACAGTGGATTAATTCTTATGAAATGCCATACAAGTTAAGACCAGAGGGGAAACTCAGCAAAGTGGGTACAAATTTAACATAGAAAATCCAGTTGGGTCTCTATATCCCTACAATGAACAATCTGAAATGGAAATTAAGAATAATTACATTTACAATAGGTTCTGAAGGAATGAATTCTATGAATAAATGTAATAAGGTGATGTAAGATTGCTCACTGTAAATTAAAAAGTATGAATAAAGAAAAGAGCACTTAAATGAAGAAGTTGATTCTTAAATGAATATAGAGTTATGAGTCACTTAACAAGCAAAGCAACATTGATGAAAAAAAGTCATCAGACTTACATTTCTCAATATCAAAACAAAGTTACAGTAATCAGAACAGTGTGGCACTTAAATAAGAATGCAGGTACAGTTAGACCAATGGAATAGAATTGAGAATTCAAAAACAAATGCATAGACTAATGGTCAATTGACTTTCCACAAGGTTGCTTAGGTATGCAATAGAGAAAAATAAGATTTTTAAGTAAAATAAATAGTGGTGAGACACCTGAGTTTGTACATACAAGGGAAGAACAATGGACCCATTGTTACAATAAATGAAGTTAACTCAACATGAATTATTTCCCTAAATATAAAAGCTATACTTCTATGACTCCTAAGAGAAGTTATTATAATAAATAATATGACTTAGAAATTGGTAATAGATTTTGGCATGAAACCAAAATCATCATCATCAATAATGAGTAAAAATCAAAATTTAAAAATTGACCAAGAAAATAGAAATCTACTTATAGCACAAGAGACAGTATTTTAAAAACACATAACTGATTCAGTTATAGTAAATAAGTAGTTTAATATCCAAAAATATAAATAACTCCTATAACTCAGCAGTAAAAGACCATTACTCAAATAAGAAATGTGAAAAAGCCTAAAATAACACTTCTCCAAAGAAGATGTACAAATAACATATAAACATGGAAAAAGGTATGCAGTCCATCATTAATCATTAAGGAAATCAAAATCATACCTGTTCAGTAACTTTAAAAAAAATTATCTTATTGAGACTCATACAATTCTTAGCACAATCCATACATCCATTGCATGCAAAGCACATTTGTACCTTTTAAGCCATCATCATTCTCAAAACATGCTCTTTCCTCTTAAGCCCCTTCTATTGGCGCCTCCATTTATAGAAAGCACAGACTATAGCCAAGTGTTGTTGAGATTGTGCAAAAATTATTTGTGATAATGTGAAATATTTCCATTCCTGTGGAAAGTAGTTTGGTAGTTCTTCCAAAAGTTAAACATAGACCCACTATGAACTCAAAAGGACCAACCTCACTAGAGTCATAGAGTCAGGAGTGACTCCCAGAAGTTTTACTCATATGTCTCCAACACAACTCCACCCAAGACCTCAGACACTTGTACACCAGTGCTCATTGCTGCATCATTCTCAATAGTCAAATGCTGGAAATGTCCCAAGTGCCTACTAAGAGATGAGTAGATAATCCAAATATCTTACATTCAGATAGTAGCATGTCATTTAGCCATAGGAAGGGTTGAAGCTATGATGCATATTAAAGCATGTATAAACCCTAAAAACATTAGGCTAAGTGAACGTCAATCACAGAAGGGTTACCAAGACTGTGAGGAGGGAGAAATAATGATTGCTCAATGACTGTGGAATTTCTGTCCAGGGGAGGAAGGAGTTTTGAAAATAGATGGTGGTGAAAGTTTCAAAATACTATTAGCTGAGTCCTGATGGTGCAGTGGTTGTGCGGTCCATAGCGTTGACAGTTCAAATCCAGCAGCAGCGTTCTAGGAGCAATATTGGACTTCCTACTCCCACCAGGGCAGTGATGAAAAAAAATACTATGAACATAAATTATTGCTATTGGGTTATAACCTTAAAATGATAAAAATAGAAAAGTATAATATATATGTTACAGCAATAAAAAACAGTAAAATATAAATTGGGTTACAAAAGAAAAAGGGCAACAATTATCTCTATTGTTAGTGGCTCTAAAAATATCATTGAAGTTGACTGAATTATAGCTGTGTGAGTTTGTGTGCTTAATGGTGTGCAAGGGCACGTAGGAAATGAATCAATTCAGAGAACTCTGACCACTGTGGGACTCTCAGTGAAATTCAATATTAATCCAAGAAGATTCACATTTGGGGGGAAACTATGGGCTATCATATAAGCTTATCTATTTCATGTTCTTAAAGATAGTGCAACCCAAGGAGGTGGTTTTATTTTGTTATCACATTACTACAAAGGTTTAGCTTTCTCTGTTTAATATTAACACCTATACGAAAACATATACAAATAAATGATTGAGGGAACAGTGCATGCCTTTTCTTTTGCCAGGTTTTTTCTGGTTTCAAAACAATCTCTTTCTCTCTCTCTCTCTCTCTCTCTCTCTCTCTCTCTCTCTCTCACACACACACACACACACACACGCACACACACAAGTTGTTTCTGATTCATAGTTCCTGCAGGTCAACCTAGAGCTGCCATTTGTGGGATTGGAAAGCCTCATCTCTCTCCTGCAGAGTGGCTGGAGGTTTCAAACAGTGATTTTGTGCTTAGCAGCCTGCTGAGTAACTTCCATGAAACGAGGGTTAGTTCTCTCTCTATCGGGGGGTAATCAATTGCTTACATGCTCCTCATGCCTGTGTAAAGACTCAGTGACAGTAAACAGTTACCATCCAGTTAATGAACACATAGACTATAAATCCCGGTTTACAAACACTTGGTATATATTTTTGTCCCAAATGTACTCTCTACTTTCTCTTTCCTCCCCTTAGAAAGTCAACTGTTCGTTATCCCAATAATAAAATAACTGCTTAATTGATGGAAGGGAATTAGGTCTCATTTCAATGGAGTTAACAACCAGTGCCTTTGGTTAAAGCAACAACCAAAAACTAAAATTGAATTGACAAGAGACTATAAATCATCCCAGGCATATTATGTAATCTGGTTTAGCTTGAGGAATAAGGATGTTACATTTATATGACTCAATACAGGAATGGGTGGGGGGAGGGGTTCACATGTGGCCCAAATTCAACAAGATCATCCTAATGTAGCTGTCCCTTTGAAACCTATGACCCTGCTGCCTACGTGCTCTCTGTAAGTAACAAAACAACATCATTTTTAGAGGAATGTCTGCTGGCTTTGGGTATGCTCTCTCTCCACCGCGATCTGCCTATCTTTGGCCATGCCCCTTCTATGCATTAGTAGCTGCCTTGCTAGATCTGGATATGAAATTGTAGCCATTAGCAATTAGCTGGCTCACCTTTCTTTGGAAGAATGGGAATTTGTGAGAGAAGAATAAATTCCACATTTGAAAACCAGACATTGCATTAGGAATGGGAGGTGAGAAGATGATGTTATAAACGCACATTTTACTTTTCCTCAGGAGGGGCTTTTCCCCTTTATTTAGTTAGTGAACTTGCTATAAAAACATCCCTGAATTATCAAATGCACATAATGAAAGAGATTCTTAATTTGCTTGTGACTTGTAATATTCTTTATGCAAATAATCATTCTCACATTTGCACAAAACACGACTGTCATTGACATACAGCAAACATCTTCATATGACCTCGGCTTCAAGGTTTTATTGCTTTTCATTATCCCTTTGCAAATTGCAGAAACAATAGCAGGCCACTCATCTTTTCCATTTGGTGTGTGTGTGTGTGTGCGTGTGTGTGTGTGTGTTTCTGATTGGGGTTTGAAGGGCACTGCATATCAGTAACAGTCTGTCTACTTGACTTAGGCAATGTACAGGTCATATTGACAAAGAAGACCCCTAAAAGTCTCAAAGCCATCTGTAAAGGAGCATTATGTGACACTTTTTGGAGAGCTTCTCACCGTTTACTAGACTTGCATATGCCTGTTGATGTGGATTAATTGTATATTATTATATATTGAAACTCTATCAACCAGCTATATGAAACAAATGACCAACCTTCCTCTAAAGAACATGCCTATAGATTTTCACAAAAATATTTGAGAGATGGACTACTTGTATCTTTCATGCACTCCTGTACTAAAGTTGGAAAACTTTTGCATAACAGAAGCCCCATTACTATCACCTGAAAAACACATAACGGAATCAAAGACAAATGATAGCTTTTGTGAAACTTTCCACTATGTGATTTGTCACATATATGCAATAAACACAATAACTACTTTTGGTTCTATAAAATATAAATGATTTAAAGTATGCCTGTCTAAAAATGGTTTATCAGCAACTCCTCAAAACCCAATGAGTGTTTCCCATGAGTAAAGGATATGTTATTCAAAGTAAGGTATTCAAAGATAAGTTTTAAGTCTGATTAGGGAAAATATTAACAATAGGAGAGCTGACAAGCATTATATAGGAACTATGTGCTATATATAATTTTTAAGTAAATCTGAAATTATCCCACAATGAAAACTATTTTGAAAATTTTATTGGAAAGAAATGAAATAGATCCACAAGCAATTGTTAAGGGATAGGACACAAATAAAAATAAAATTTCAGAAGTGGATTTATTAGAAAATGGTTCTGTGTAATTTTCAAGTGAAGGGAGATTGACAATAGGTGCTGCTCAGTTAATGATTTTTGGCAAAGTTTTGCCTCCATTCAAGGTTACCTGTATTCTACCCACTGGGATTATGCCTTGAACAAGGTAAACAACCTTTTACACACTTCACAATCAAACCAAAACACATCATAGAGAGTTCTCACCTTCACTACAAGGTGCTTTTCCCTTTCTTCGACTCAAGCACAGAAATAAACTCAAATGAACCAAACTCAAGGTTGAAATACATCGGTTTCTTAAAGCTGAAAATGAGCAAGAAGTTGCACATAAAATCTTCCCTTGAAAATATCAGTCGTGAAATTGCACTCCTGAAGAAGGGGCCAAGGACTAATGAATTTGAAGAGGAGTCAAGGTCTTAGAAAACAAAAGATGTCAGACTTAAAAAAATAAATAGCTACTTTTAAAAGTGTGTAGCTATTAACCCTATTGCAGTCATCTCACTAGCAAAGCTCTTCAAATTTGCTTTACCTGGAATAAATAGGGTTGTCCTAAGTATTGATCCTCCTGAGTTTGAATCTTTCTGGTTCACAAGCACAGTATATGTGTCAAAGTAAATCTGAGGCATTATCAAGAAGCAGTGTCCTTTTGAGGTCAATGTGTTTAACACCAAGAAATGTTTTATGACATCAATGTGAGAAACAGAACAAAAAAACAAAATAAAATCGTGCAGGCTGTAGAAGGATGAGAAGGGGTTGAACTCCTGTTATAGAGCAACAATATATCTCTCAAGATGTGTCGGACACATGGAGCCCATTGCTGTTCTATCACTTTCCCGCAGATGGTAAAGTTGGATGGCTCTCTAGCTCCACTTCTCTGTATGCCACCTCGGTTATTGCATTGCGGTGAAGTGCCCAGGATTCATCTCTGTGAAAGCACCCCAAAGAGGGCCCAGCTGTGAAGATGCCAGTAATTTTTTTCCCTTGAGGCCAGTGATTTTTATCAACACAATGATAGGTGATTATAGATCTTTCACTCAACATTGCCATGTTTTGAGGGCATGGTTTTCCTGGTACATTTAAGTTAGTATAAAAAGGGGAAACCATTGCAAAGAGGCTCAGCTCTTCTTCCAACACGTTACAGTCTTCACGGAAGAAGATGAAGACTAAAGAGACTCTGGTCACAGACATGCACAACCCTCAGGACCACTGATGGTTGGTGTGACCAGACTGCAGGCCACAAAGGAGTCATCTGCATTAGTTCTTGTCATTCAAATAGAAATAAACACAAAATAAATAACTCTCTAGATAGACACATTTCTATATAATCTTAATAGATCACACGACTGCAATAATCAATGGAACATGTAGGGAAAAACAGATTAGCAATTGCTATCTAACTTTTGTGTACTGATAGTATGTCCTAAATTAAAGACAGCATGGGTACACAATGCAGTTGGTGCCTAAATACGGAATGCACTTCGGTTGCCCACACTTAGATGTACATTAATGTGTGGAAACTCCTAGGTGTAGAAGTCTTAATTGCTGGGTGCCACTGTATACACATCAGCTACCAGAAACCCTGGCACAAATGTATTCTGTCTGAAAACTGTGGAACAATCTTCCTTGAAGAGATGATATTTTCTTTGTTCAGTCACTGGATTTCTTAATATTTCCCAAGTGTGATGGAAAACCTTGCCAAACTACTTCATCATTACCACAATGATATTTGCTAAGACTCCATTTGATGAGCGTATCTCAGAACCAAATGGTATCATTCTGTCCTTGCAGAGACATTTTTGCCTTTTGTATTACATAAAGCTTGTCATCAAACTGCATTGTAGAGGTCAAATAGTAAAAAGACCTGCCATCATACATTGGGGGAGTACAATAGTACTGACATGTAATCTTGCAAGCAGCCCTTGGCTTTTAGCTCATCCACTTGAATAACGGGTCTTCTTGAAGTAGCAAGATGATTGGCATTAGTCTCAGCTCTTTCCATGTAAAACTGTGATTGCGCTTTTGAACAAGAGAAGTACAAATGCATATGTAAATGCTAATGTCTTCTAGGATGTGAGCAGATGTTCACTTGAGTTTATTATGGAAGCTTCTCTATGTGGTATAAATTAAATGCTTTTTAAATGAGGATAGTTAAGACCAGTGAAAATTATAGGCAACATAATTTAAGTCAGCTGCTGGGTGGAACAAAACTGAACTGAGAAAGCTACCTCTGTCTGAGGGTCACTATGAATCAGAATTTACTTTATGGCAGTGCGTGAAGCCAGTTTTACAAATTCTTAATCTTGAATGCATAACTTACAAGCATCAGTCCTATCCATATTGAACTACAGATACCAAATTGAAAATGTAGGCCACTTTTTATATTTGTTGGTTGTCCTGAAGGATTTACACCACAAAATCCATACAAAAGTTCTACAGAATAAAAAAATGCTTACAGTTTCATAGTGCTTAATTATTCCATTCTTAGTAGGTTATATTTTTTTCAGGTCCTAATTATATATGCATATATGGGTGTTTGTACACTTATAGCAGCATGCTGAATCTCCTATGTTATAACAACCTATGGATTTAGTAATATATCATGACTAGGAGTCCATATAAACAATATAGGTTCATACTAGATAGATAGATAGATAGATAGATAGATAGATAGATAATTGATGCTTTTGTTTATTACATTGTGTAAAATTTAACACAAATTATAAAATGTCTAACCAATTCTCCATTAGTAATTTGTTGAAATTTACTGTTCATCAGTTTGTTGTTCATGAGTCTCTTGTTTCACCATGAATTGCAAACCACATACTTATACAAATCTTCAAAATTATTTTATAGAATGCAATTTTAGAAATAAGAAACCATAACTTATCTATATCTATAAAATATCTATGATATTTTATATATCTATAGACTGCATCCTTCAAAAATTCTGTATAATGTACACATTTATCACTGAGATCTGTAATTACTGGACATATTCACAACTTGTGATTACCATCTTGAGTAAATCCTAGTTATATTCTACTGTAACTTTGCAATATATTAACAACCTTAATTAACGGCTCAGCTGCTTTAGAATCAGAGGATACTACCACAACTATGGAGAAAATAATCTGAAGAACTTAGTAAATTCTTCATAATTCTTCATACAAGTGGCTTTGATCAATTTTTCTAATGCTAGACAGAACTGGCATAAATAATACTGAGCCTTCGCAATTCTTTACAGAAATATTGTTCAGATTGACCTCAGATGATCATCCTTGCCTTTCAATGATAAGTATTGAAATAGAGACGAAGAGTTAGGTCATACTGAAATGCCGCAGCAGTAGGGAAAGGATGGTAAATGCTGCAACTTCAAGGCCCTATTTAGTTACTTTCACACTTTAAATTAACCAACCACTTTTTCTGAAGTACATGGTGAAATAGCATAGCTCCCTGTTTCAGTTTAGAAACAAAATATTCTCTCACAGTGGATTTACATTATGTAACAGATTTAAAACAGAAAATAAAGTTGATGGGAAGCCATTAAGTCCAACAGCTAAAATGGCAGCAGATGGCACCAGGGGCATGCAGGCAAAGGCTAGTCTTGCTGAGAAAAAAAAAAACCTATAGGAGAAGTTTAGCCGAATTGGTTCCACACTTTCAGATTACAGAGTTATGCATCTTCCACTGAGGTGACACAGGTGGTTCTAGTATATAGGTGTTCTCCCCTGGATATTGCAAAATTTTAGGTATAAACAATGAGAAGAAAACGGGGTGTGTGTCATTTTTGTTGAAAGACAATAGCAACCAAATAAAGAAACTCACTGCCATCGAGTTGATGCCAACTCATAGTGACCCTTGGAGGACCAGTTAGAACTGCCCCCTGCAAGTTTCTGAGCCCAACACCTTACTGAAATAGAAAACCTTAACTTTGTCTTGCATAGGAGCTGGTGGCTTTGAACTGCTGACCTTGTAGTTCACACTCCAATAAATAACCACTATACCACCAGGTTTCTTTTGAACAGACAAGGTCCTGTCAATTGATTTATTAATATCCAGTAAGTATCTACTAAGCACTTTCTTTGCTATCAGTGTTAAAACAGATTGTTGAATGAAAATTTCACTGGATGAAGATACTAGATTTGAGATCATGGAGACCTAAGTCCACATCTCAAGTGACTACTTGTCAACTGTATCATAGGGATATGTTCATGTCGCTCAGTTTCTGTTTTCCCCTCTGTAAAGTAAAGATGATAATAAAATATCTCCTTCCAGAGATTGTACAGCACATACAATGAACCCAACACGAGGTGGGATGGCACAAAGTAAGAAATAATGGGCCAGGCTTCCAGAATGACAATCACTTGTTCAATTTCAAGTATCTGTGGGTAGGAAGGAGGAATAAAGATGTAGAGAAATGTAAGAAAATCAAGAGTGGGCTATTGTTCTCTTTACGTTGCATACATAAATTATACCTTGCTAAGAGGTGAATATACTTAGATGAGCTTTTTCTATATTTAATAATGTCATTGTTCATTGTAGTGCATTACTTTAGTGATGTGTCCTTTCAGAAAAGCTGAAAGTTCCATATCCATGGGAATAAGATTTAAAAGTTTGAAGAGGTCTTTTTTGTTAGACTATAATAGTTTGGAGACTTGGGTGAATATTTGTATAAAACCATTTCATCAGTCGCTTCATTATTTGTGCTATCTTCCTAAACACTATACGTTGTAAATTCTATGGTGAAATACCTTGACTTTCTCTCAATGAGCTTGCAATAATATTTCCCGAAAAACATTTTTTAAAATCTTCTGAAATCCATACTCCCCCTTCCCCTACACCCTATCAACTCCTTAGTGTCCAAGTGGAAGACAAAATGTGGTATCTCACACAGTTAAACTAATTTTCCTGAAACATAGTGCTTAAAGAGTAACACAAGAAAATGTGGGCCGAATTCTCTCAAAGGATTTGAAAAAAGCTGTTCTGCTATCTAGGTAGTGGCTAAACCAGTCCCCACGTGGCCCCTCCTCAGAACATTCCCTGCAGTGATGTTCCTGGGTATATTCATTCTAAAAATAATACAAGCTAAGGCTCTACCTTCTATGCATCTGTGTTAAGGGAAGAACTGCTTGAAACAAAATATCGATGGAACAACTCATTCAACTACTTTTTCCTTGCCATTAAAAATAAGCGTTGCCCATTACTAGCTTTCCAGATTAGCCACAGAGTTATGCTCTCTAGCAGATCATATTGTGAAGCAGAGGCCAGTCCCTAATCCTTTCAATAAATTACTTCATCAGCGGCGAGGTAGTGGCCTGCACTGTTGAACAGATAACAAAGGGAAGAAAGAAAACTCTCTGCTCACCCACCACTTGACTGTCACTTTGTCATAATACTTTGGGGGCTTAAGAGTCACCAGGATTCTGGAAGCGATGCAACTCATATTTCAAATCCTTGTAGGTCATCCATGGTGAACAAGTTTCAGAGGAGCATCCAGGTTAAGATAGACCAGGGAAAAGGGTCTCCAAATATTCTCGCAAAAAGTAACATATGGAAACTTTATGGATCATAATAAAACATGTCCAAGTTTGCTTTC
This sequence comes from Nesogale talazaci, assembly GCA_004026705.1. Lineage (NCBI taxonomy): Eukaryota > Metazoa > Chordata > Mammalia > Afrosoricida > Tenrecidae > Nesogale > Nesogale talazaci. Next base: position 54,791 of record PVJH01005217.1, on the reverse strand, counting down.
CTTGGATATATGTGATCAGGAGCCTGAGTTCTCTTATTAAACATATGCTGGCTCTTTCCCTCCATGTGATGCCAAGTAATCATTTATTTAGTTAATGATACCTGTGAACTGAGGGCTGATGGTCTGATAATAGAGGAATTAATCATCCATGTAAAGTACTTTATCAATTATTTCAGAAGAAGAATATTATTATTTTAAAGAATCATGAATAGGAGAAAAGGAGGAGGCGCAGGCAGTAGAGAAGGACTATGATAATATAAAATATTTTAAAAGAATTCTGAGCCCTCTATATGTATGAGGTTGTTTGCTTTTTACTTATTTTATATATGTTTATCTTTAATTAAAAGCTAGGAGAAAAAAATCAACAAACCCTTGACTAACCATAAAAAGTATGCGTTCTTAAGAAAATAATTTTAAAAGATGTCAAAAATAGAGAGATTTTAAGAAATATTAGTGATTACATGTGGAACATGTAGGAAGGTTGACATTTTTTCAAGAATAATTTTTTTGAAAGGAAATGCTATCAAGTGGTATTTCAAGAGCCCATCAAAAATTTTGAAATGCTTACCAACTGTCTGTTGCTCTGCTTTGGAACTGTTTGAAAATTCCCTGAAAAAATGAATTTATAAATAAGCTGTTTTTTAAACCCAAAGGACTGATGCAATTCTCAAGTTACAGAACCATCACTTGCACATTTGAGAACTTAAATACAGTGAGCAGTTTCCCAGATTCAATCACAGACACTCTCAATCTCTTTGCAGAATCATAGGGAGTCTTGAAGAATTGACTGTTGACATCTAGTTGTCTCAAAACCTACTCACCAGTAAGACATTGGCCATCCAGTCCACACATGATGACCCCCCTGGGTCAGACTAGAACTGTGTTCCTAAGGGTTGTCAGTGGCTGGTTTATGGGAAATTGACCACCAGCACTTCCTTCTGAGGTGGGTCTGGGTGTACATAAACCTCCAACCTTTACTTCACAACTCTATGTTTCTGTTGTTATGGAATATACAGCTGATTCCAACCCATAGCAACCCAGTGACTGCTCCCTGGTTCCCAAGCATCGTCTTCCATAAGGATTAAAGCACATCCGAAACAACAACAATCCCACAATGGGACCAAAAGACAAAAGGCTAAATGGAAAGAAGGTTGGCATTGTCAGGAAGGTCCTTCAATTTGGATCCACAGTCAATGCTCATGGAAGTAGTTAGTAATCAATGCACCAGTTGGTGTGTTGGTTGAATTTGCAAAAGAATTCTTTAATGTGTTCAAATGTGAAGGCTTCACTTGAGAACTTAGGTGCAGCTGACCCGGGCTGGACGGTGAATAAGGAAAACCAGAGAAGAATTGATACATATGACATGTGGTGTTGTGAAAAATATTGACAATACTATGGACTGCAGAAAAATAGCAAAATCCTTTTGTCTTGCAGGACTATACCCAGAATTCTCCTTAGAAACAATGATGATGATATCTCATGTACTTTGGGCATGTAGCAGGAGGGATCAGACCCTGGAAAAGGACCTCATGCTTAGAAACGTGCAAGGTTACAAAAATAGAGGAAGGCCCTCAGGAGATGGATGGGCACAGCAGTTGCAACAGTGGGGTCACACCTAATGAAATAATGACTACATTGACATAGGACGGGGTAGTCTTTCCTCTGTGATTCATAGCATTGCTGTGAAATGGAACCAAATGATAATCACAATATTTAAAGAAACTGATAGCTGCCTCTTTCTCCTGCAGAGCAGTTAATGGTCTAGAATTGCTAGCTTTTTCCATAACAGCCAAGTGCTTAACCACAGAGCTAGAAAGCCTTTTATAATCCTAAATATCAAGTATTGTTTTAAGAATTCAAATGGTATGCCATGATTCCTTAGTATCCTACCATTACAAGTAAGAACCAGGCCAAAGGGAGGGGCTGCAAACAAGGGTATTTCTGGCCCCAATGAAGTTGTTATGCTAACAAGTCATTTCAATGAGATGTTACAAATAAGAATGCATTGCCCATGGGATAGAGTAAATTCTTACCAGATAATGGATTCTCATGGCCAGCCAGTCAACTCTGACTCCTAGTGACCATTTAGAAGCGATTAGAATGGTCCCCTTGGTTTCCAGGCTGTAACACTTTATGGGAGTAGAAAGTCTTGCCTTTCTCCCGAGTAATAGCTGATGACTTGAGGTTAGCAGCCCAATGTATAAGGACTGCACCACAAAGATTCCTAATCATGGATTAAAAGAAAGAAATATAAGCAAAAAATCTACATTTTATATGTATATATAACCTAATCATAGAAAAGAAAGCTTTGCTTTGAAAAATAAACAATTGTACTCGATCTGTATACTGAGGAAATAATTAGAGAAGGTGTATTATATGAAGAGATTGTTGCATCAGAATTGAATAAAGACTTATTAACAACCTGCAGATTGCAGATGACACAACCTTGCTTCCTTAAAGTAAGGTGAACTTGAAGGAAGAAGCACTTTTTGAAGTTCAAGAATTGCAATCTTCAATATGGATTGCAATTCAATGTAAAGGAAATAAAAATTCTCACAACTGGACCAATAGGTAACATCATGAATAATGGAGATGATGGAATTTGTCAAAGATTTTTTCTTGCTCTGATCCAAACTGAATAATGCTCATGGCAACACTAGTCAATCGATCACATGACTGTATTGGGCAAATTTACTACCCCAGACCTTTTTAAGGGAAGCAAGGATGTTAGCTAAGGTGTGCCTGAAAGCCATGACATTTTCAATTGTATCTTATGCAAGTGAAAGTTGGTCATCAAATAAGGAGGATGGAAGAAGAGTTGATGCATTTGAATTATGTCACCGGTGGGAAAGATTGAAAATACCACGGATTGCCATAAGAACAATGAACGTGTCTCAGACCTGTGGCTAGAATATTCTTTAGAGGCCAAGAGGGTGAAACTTCATCTTGCATACTTTGGATATGTTATCAGGAGAGACCAGTCTTTGGAGAAGATCAGTACACAAGAGGAAAATTCTCAACCAGCTGGATAACTGCAGAGGCTGCAACATTGAGCACCAATATTAGAATGATGTGACGGATGACCGTGGACTGAGCGGTGTTTCATTCTGCGATACACAGGGTCACTATGAGCGGGAACTGCTTTGTTGCCACTTAACAACTACAACATTTTTAAAGTACATGACTTTTTAGGTTTCCAAAGATGCTCATGTGTATTGTGAAGCTAAGAGAGAGAAAGAAAAGATGGGGAAGGATCAAAAAAGAAGGAAGTGGGGGTAAGAGTTGGTAAGAGAAGAAAGTAACATGTTTTGCAGCATTTCCCAAGTGTAATATTATGGTCACTAAAAGAACTATATCCCTTGAATAAAGATATTCCTAATTGTTGTTCTAAAGGAACTTCATATTGAAATAACTTAGTATGTGAAATAACCAAAAATCCATGAAGATTGTGCCTATCGTATATGTATATATACAATATACACAAATAGAAGATATTTGATTCAAATAGAAGATATTTCAATTCAGCCTCCACACTAATTACACCTGAAAGTAGGAAGAGCAATGCAAAGGGCAGTCATCAAAATGTATCCATATTTAAAGGGATGTGATGTGATAGTTGCACAGCATGACAAGCATAATATCACTGAATTGTACATGTAAAATAGTGTTGAGCTGTCATATGCCTTATTGCATACATTTTATTTTATTTATTTTTGGGGGGAGGCATCACTGCCCTCAGGTGGTGGGAGTAGGAGGCCCAGCCTTTACTCCGTGGAGCCGCAGTCCCACGCACAACCACTACACTACTGGGACTCAGCCCACATACATTTTATTACAGTAAAATAATTTATGCTTAATAAAAGCAAAGGCCACATTCACCTACTCTTCATCTATATGAGTTAGTAATTTGAATTTTTATGAAATAAATACATACAATAATTGAAGATTATTAAAAACATAAATACTCTATTTTATTTTCTCTGAAAATTCTTCTCACCAGGGAAATGTTTATAACTTAATTTAAAATAAGGAATACACAGTAAATATGACAATGATAACATTTATCATTGTAATTGCTATAGTTTTTTTGTAGCAAGAGGATGGGAAGAAGGAATCAGAAATAGTAAAAGTCATAACATGTTACAAATTCAGATTCACTTTAAAAGAAGGGTCATTAGCAGGCTGTGGACTTAGTTTACATTTGTAACTACTTTTATTCATCAAATATTTATTCATGCTTTATTCTGTGTTTCATACCAAAGTTTTCTAATTTCTTAATTTATGTCAAGTCTTCATGGGCTACAATAAATGGTAAATGGTTGGATTTCAAAAGTTTCATAATGGAAGAAAACTTGAATGCATCAGTGCCGTTAGGACTACAATAAAGGGTTGAGCCCGGGTGGCGTAGTGGTTGTGCGCAGGACTGCGGTCCACTGGGATGGAGGTTCAATTCCAGCTGTGGCTCCACAGGAGCAAAGGCTGGGCCTCTTACTCCCACCACGAGAGGGCAGTGATGCCCACCCAAAAAAAACTACAATAAAAATAGATACTACCAATAACTATTTTCTCGGCTGAATGATTTATTTTTATTAATGGAGTTTCTATTAACAAATTCATTTTAGGAAACTAATGATAGATTTATACGTCTTGGTTTTGTTCCTGGTTATAGTACATGAGCTGACAATTATCTATACCTTTATATGCCCTATACAAAGAGGAACTCTGTGTGTATGTGTGTTGAATTTATATATGTGTGTGTGTGTGTGTGTGTGTGTGTGTATGATATCTAGATTGCCACGTCCTCATGGGGCCATACGGAATGTTGGTTAATATAAACACAGGTTACTTTTGTTTCTTCATAAGAATTGGAGAGAAACACTCCTAAAAAAATTAAGAGCCCAATACTTTGGGAGGGGGGTGACTAGAAAAAATAGAAAAAACTGGGCTGAGCCCTGGTGTCATAAGCGGTTGAGTGCGGGACTGCGGCCCGTGGGCTTGGCGGTTCAAACCCAGCGACAGCTCGCAGGAGCAGCACTGGGTAGCTCCCACGACCACCAGAGGCAGTGATGCCCCCCCCCCCCAAAACAAAACAAAATAAACAAACAAAAATGGAAAAAAACTGTTGACTAAAACACTGACATGTGTTCCCCAAGGATCCCAAGCTCATCTCTTTACCTCTCTTATTGAGATTCACCTGTGTTCTCAGGAAGCAATGTGGCAAACAGAACTTACCCCTCACCTTGGCTGCATCATGAGTTCCCCAAGCTGAACTCACACTTCGTAGGTCTATGAGTCCTTCCTTCTACAGTTCCCTTTGGAAGACAGCTGATGGGATTCGAGCATACATGACATTCTTTCTCAATAGAAATTAAAATTCGTTATTGCCGTGAATAGTAATAATTGACATTTGAGTAATATAAAAAGCCAAGCTAACATTTAAGTGCTTAAAATGAATTAGTTTATTTAATTAGCAAAATATTCCTTTGAGGTCATTCCATCTTAGCCTATTTAGTTCCCATTTTGCAATTAAGGAAATTGAGATTTTAGACAGTTAAGAAACATTCTCTATTGGCTTTTCTTCCTACACAATTATGACTCTGTATTTCTACTGCCTATTAGTCAGTTGTACTGTAGTAGCAGGCATGTCACTATGGTGCTAGAAACAATGTCACCAGTATTTCAAATGTCAGCCTGTGGTATACAATTTTCAGAATCGCTTCAGACTGAGGTAAACTAGGAAGAAGGGCCTGGTGTTCACTGTCCCAGAGTCAGCCAATGAACATCGTTTAGGGCTGGGACATGAGCCCCAATGGTTAGAAGCCATTCGAAATGCACAGAGGCACCAACAATGAACTTGATCACACCGATCGTTATGACCATACCACAGCACTGGGCAATGTTTCACTCCTGTGTACCTGGGGTCAGCAGGAGTCAGAGCTAAATTAATAGCAACAAACAGCAGCGGCATATATATTCAGAAATTTGAACTGTCAGATCTTAACTGATTGGCTACCAGGAGAATTTGGAAGGCTTTGAAAATCTAAGCATAATGTTAAATAAAGGTTACAAATTGAACAAAATCACCTCAACTAAGCAAGGAAACTTGTGAGAGAGCTGAAATGAGCTCATTGCTCCAGTTGCTTTTCCTGGGAGTTCTCCCTGTGGATCCAAATGATCAAACCAAATGCTTGTCAATTGCCCATATTTGGATTCTAACTCTTGGTGATCCCCATGTGTTCCCAAGAAGAATTTGGATGCTGCTCCGCTTTACCTGCAGCTGTGATCATCTCAGGTGAGGGTTCGCAGGCCTTCTTGATGAAGTGTCTTTTGTTAGTTTTAAAATCAACCTTTCCATGAATTCCAATGCAAACAGGTCCATTCTTTGTGTACATGGTACATCTGAATCAATTGTGAAACGTGGAGTCCAGGTTCTGTTCCAGATCTGCCTTATCAGAGCCTCTCGAATGGAGCCAGAGGATGCTTATTTTACAAACAGCCATGGGGAATATCAAGTTCATTTCAATGACATATAAAGATGCTTCATTATAATTTACTATATTCAAAAAGTGTCTTTATGTATCAGTTCTCTACAATGGTTCATACACTAACACTGTTTTGGCGCAATGAAAATATTTTAAAAGGCACTATGAAAATATGCTGAGGTTTGTGATGAGCTGACAGGACAGCGTGGCAATGTTCAGAATGTAGCTGATGGAATGCTGCCCTCGCATTCAAAACCACTCCAGCTATTCATCTCCAGATCCAAGCAAATTGGAGGGAACCGCATCCTAACTTGAAGAGATGTCACTCAGATTCCATCCAGCAATGAGGCTTATTAATTGTCCCTGATAGGCTATGAGCCTGGGGAATCTAGGACTGCTGATGTTCCTTCTACCCGCCCACCTGTGTTCCTCCAACAGTCACAAAGTTAGAGTCAGTTATTCCATCGCGTTTCTGGTGCCAGCCTTGTTGTGCATGGTTCCAGGCCTTGATTCTAATAAAAGATAAAACAATTCCCCTCCAAATAACCCTCTATGGAAGTTGATGGGCCTTCTTCCTTGAAGTTAAAATTTATTTATGCTTACATAACTACTGAGTTATGAATCCAGGATTAAACTCTAAGTCTTGTGTTCTAACAGCTATACTTTTTCTACTTTCACAGTATACTGATTAGATATTTTCCTCAGAAATTATTTAAACAAGTCTGTGACAGGTGCTGTATTCAGGACATTGATAATTAAATCCCTTCTATGTTGCACAGCTACTAAAGATATGCTTTATTGTTTGCTTATGTAAGAGCTGTATATATGTAAAGACCAGAATGGAGAAATGCAGAATTGTCCTTCTGTTATAAAAGGACAGGAGCTGGATTTGTGTTGTTACCAGAAGGAGAGTCAAATATTGTCATCGTAGGTGTGAACATTAGGGATGCTTTCACTTAGAGATGATATTTACTTTCATTTTTGTCAAGTACTCTCCTAGAAAAACAAATTAGAGCTAGAAAAACTGAATTTATGTAAATCCTTTTTTTGAGAAATATTTATACTTATGTTATCATTTATTTATAGAAAGCAATTGTCTGATGATGATGAATTAGCATAAGAGTGACTGTTCTTTGAGATGGGATAGCATTTAGAGAAGATGTGAGAGACTGCGCATTTTGTAGAAACAGATATAAGACTGAGTCTAGGTATGGCTGGGTAACACAAAATTTTAGCTCGTTTACTTTTTCTGTTTTTACTGGGAAGTAGGAGAGTGGGACAGGCAATGATAGCTAGGCCAGCAATTTGAAGACTAGAAAAATAAGAGAAATGGAGACCAAGAGACGTGAATCAGTGAGCTTGGAAAAGAAGCATTTCTAATGATGGTAATACTCAGGGCAGGATTATTGCGTGTCCATAACTTCATGGAAGTAGAGAAGAGCACTGGCGATGAGGAGATCGATGAATTGTAGACCAAGAGAGAATCATGAAAGATGAGCTGGGATCCAGAGTCTTGTGTGTACCTAAAGCAAGAGCAACAAGTGGAACTGGATGGAAAGTGGTGAAACAGCGAAATGGCAGTAAATTAAGAGAATGAGTATCTGTGGGCAGAGGCATTCAAGGTGAACCTGGACTTATCTGATCATGAAGAAATGTGAGAGAGACAAAGCAAACTTGAAAGAAAAATAAAGAAAATTCAGTTCTTCTAAATCCCATAATTTCCCAGATCAGTCCTTTGGGGAGTAGAACTAAACTGCTTCTCACTCAAAAGCAAAGCCGAATCATAGAGTAGAGGCCAGACACCTCTGCACAAGTCAAGTTAAGGAAATGACAATGGGCCTGAGTAACAGAGCATTGATTTGCTCTGGGTTCATTCGTGGGCATTTCTCATCAATTAAATACAACACAAACTTCCTGAGAAATTGTCTTGGCAAAGATTCCACAGATGAGGCCATTTTGCCCAATGATAGGCTTGCCAGCATACTTTGCTGTGCCCACTATTCTGAGGATTTTAATGGCATTCTCTGAAACATTGGTAGCATATACTCTTTAGAAAAGGGAGAAAACAGGAGGTTTTTCTAGTAATAGTCAGAGCTTGAATAATTTCTTAAAGTCACCAAACTCAGGTTTCCATACCAATTTGACTTTTCAGCTCCCAGGATCAATTATGTGCTGATCCACTAGCAATTCCCAAATTGTCCCCTCTGATCTGTTTGATTCCCACTATAATGATTACTCTGACAGAATCCTCCTCTAGTTTTTGAGTTCTCACCCATAAACCTTCACAATCCCGCGGACTGACACATTCAATGATCGTCTCTAAGCTGTCATCCATTGCGTTCTTTCTATGACATTTCAGGGGAGACCCTGTATTTTTTAGAGAACAAAGTAGATTACCTCTCCTGACAGGATTAAATAAGAAACAAGCAACACAGATTGCCAGAAACCATCTCTTAACAAAAGGAAGAGCCTGGGGAAAGTGCAAGCGCGTGGGATATTTCCTCACAGTAATAAACTCCACAAGATCAATTCTCCTCTTTAGATCATAGAAGCAATACTCCTCCTCTCCTGGACGTCTCACTGATGTTGCTAGTGTTTTTGCTGCTGCTGCTGCTGCTGCTGCTGCTACTGCTGCTGCTGCTGCTGCTGTGGTTTTCTCTCATTCCATCTGCACGCAATCACACTGAGTCAAACTCATGACCATACCGTTGCTTCCCACTCATAGCCGTCCTACATGGGAAAGGGTCGAACTGCCCTGTGGGGTTCTGGGACTGTACAGCTTTACAAAGCAGAAAGCGTCATCTTTTTCCCTTAGAGCAGGTGGTGGATTCAAGCTGTTCACCTTCTACTTAACAACACAATAAATAAAGCACTATGCCACGAAGGTTTACGGGAATCAAATTCATTTCCTGGACTGAGAAAAAGACTGCCAAAGATGTAAAAATTAATGGAACAAAATTCAGCGAGAACAAACAGATAGGAGTCTCAGATAATCGACACTTTCTGCTTCCACTCTGTTTGATATTTAAACGACAGACAAAAAGTCTTATTAAATGTCTTAAATGCCAAAAGATGCTAAGAAGTGTATTATATCAGAAATACAGTATAGCATAGTGAAACATTACAACTACAAATATATTAGAAGTAGAACATAGCATATATTGTATGTTAAATTCTATATTTAATTATAAAACACCTTGACTGCAGAAATGGGCTCCATCACAGAAATTGATGCTGTCCCAGGGGCGGGATAGGGTGCCGTCTCCTGTAGTTGGCAGGGACGGTGTTTTGGAGCCAGAACTGATTGGAGGGCTCTAACAACAATCCACAACCACTCCCTCCCCCTAGTTTAATGCTGATGGAAGTAGTACAAATCACCTTCGATGAACAAATAAATGGACTCAGAATATCTTCTCCAGGTTAGAAACAGGGTGAGAAGTAAACTTAATTAAAGCAAAAAGTCACCCTCCTTCCATTGCATTGTATAACCATCAGAACTTACAGATTTTTCACAATATGAAGGATCTGACTGATTCATACATAACAATAAAATTCGACATCCCAGAGAATGGAACCCTTCATAATGAAGCTATTTATTTTACAGCAATCTTACTGTTATTTAATTTATATTCAACAGAATTCACCTTTTTAAAGTGCAAGATGCAGTGTTCTGCAATATCCCAGTATATTCCAATCATATAATTTTAGAATACACCTATGATTCAAAATTACAAAGTCCCATATCTATTGTCTCCTTCCCTTAGTTACTGACAATCATGAACCCACTTTTTTTTCACTAAAGATTTGTAAATTCTAGATATTGCATGTAAATGGTGTCACACAATATATGGAAATTTTATTTGTAATGCTTTCAAGATTCATTTGATTCTGAGTTGATTTTCATACAATATATGGAATTTTTATTTATGATGCTTTCAATATTTATTTATGTCACAGGTTATATTAATGCTTCATTTATTTTCATTGCCAAATTGTATTCTGTTGTATGGACATACCTCATCTTATTTAGTTATTAATCAGTTAATGGACATTTCACTTGTTTACAGTCTTTTGTTGGCTACTATTATAATTAATGGAAAAATGGTGTGTATATATTTTATTCATTTTACTGGGTATATACAAATTGCAATAGAAAAATTGCTAGTTCAGAAATTAATTCTATACTTAACATTTTAAGTAAATATCAAACTGCTTTCCAAAGTGTGTGCACCATTGACAATTTCACAACACGTACGAGACTGCTAATTTCTTCACTACTTTGCCACCATTTGTTTTCAGCTGACTTTTTTATTGTTGTTATTTTGGAATGGGAAGCAGCCTCTCATTGTGGTTTACATTTGCTTAGTCCACAGCCGTCTGTAGATGACAGAAAACTTTCTGTTCCTTTAAAGAGTTACCGTCTCAGAAACCCACAGGAGAAGTTCTATCCTCTCCTGTAGGGTCATTATGAATCAGAATCACCTCAATGGCAGTGACCTGAGTTTTGAATGACTGATAATGTTGAACTTTTCATGGATTTATTGACTTTTGGTGATATTTTGTGGGGGGGGGGGTGATATTTTTGGTGCTTTATTTAAAATGGAAAATGATTGTAGTGAGCCCTCACTGTGATTTCCCCTCTCCCCCAGGCAGACCCCCAAACTGTCAGGGAGAGACTGGCATCCCCACGCCTCTACAGAGTGCAAGGGTGGAGGCAAAAGCCGAGGCTGCTATGGCTATAAGAAGGGGGCTGTTTTAGAGATATTTATATTCAAAACCTTTCACACAAAAAATAGTGCCATTTGTCTTTTTATTAGCTACAAGAATTATTTATTTTGCATATCTTTACAGAAAGTTTGTGAGCAATGTCTATTCTTTCTAATCCCCATTTGTTCATGGCAATTTGTAAATACCCTTGTGTGTGTGTGTGTGTGTGTGTGTGTTGTGATGTGTTTGATTTCGATATCTGGGTACTATTAAGCTCCTGGAATTAGTTTGGGTCTGTTCTTTCCTATTCTGTTGTTATTAAATAAGTACATTATTTAATAAAATATTTTTCTGGAAAAACCTTGAAATATTTGCCATTTATTTGATCCTTTCACTGTTCAGAGAACTGTGAGTTTAATGGTCAGATTTTTTAAATTAAATTGATGTTCTTTGCATAAAGTTGTAATGCTTAACAAAGGAAATTCAACCAAATAGCAAGAATAATGTAAACACTTATAAATCACAAATAGAATTAGCTAGCTTTCATTCTAAGAAGAATGAGGAGAGCATGCCTATATAATAATTAAAGGTTAGTTTTACCTTATTTATCTGTTTCTTATTACCATGGTTTACTATTTATAAAAGAAATGATCTTAAAAGTCTGTTTGAGCCAGGAAAAAAGTTTCTCACTACATAATGAAACTTGACCACTCTTATCAATCATGAAATGTTATAGGCATAGGTTTAAATCTTTGTCTTTTTGTTCATTATGCTAATTTAAAATCTTTTAGGAACTGACGGAGGGATCAAAATCCATGAAGACTAACTTTAATCATCAATGTCATTTGTGTTCAATGCAAATGGCCTTTGGCTCTATTCACCTTCACATCCCAAGTCAAAGTTAAATCTAAAATTGGACTTATTAACACAGAAGTCATGCCCATACTTTAGAGTTCACTCTAATAAATTTTTTTCAGAGGAAATAAAAGTTAACTAAGAATCAATGGACTCAAATTTCATCAAATAATATTATAAATTTTATTTGGCAATATTAATAATATTAACATCCTAAATGACAAACAGGTAAGATAATCCTGGGAACATGTTACATATTCATCACTTTCCAAATCTTTAATATATTTTGTCTATGTCCAGTTTTCTCATTCTACAAATGTAAATAAGAGTAAAAACTGGCAGATGAATTTTCCTAAGTCTGTGACAATTGCAAGCTCTATATTAGAACTTTTAGAAACCTTTGATGATAGCCATCATATCAGTTGATTTTTGGATAGGACAATAGCAAATGCTCCGTGCATTGATTTTGACACTAATAAAAACAGCCTATGTTATGGCATAGTTTCATAGTCCAATAGTCCAATCCCTGTACCCCCCTCCCCACCCCATCCATGTCGATTCTTTAAAGCTCTAAATGAATATTGTTCTTCTTTTGGAGTAAGTGAAGGTGATATCCAAAAAGGAATATTCAACACATTTAATCTTATGAATTACTTTACCGCAAACTATTAAATGTCAATTATGTCACTGCCAGAGGGTATCCAAGGCTTTGTCATGATCCACCTTTACCAGCTATAGACTCAGAGAGCGACATATGCATTCTCTTCCCAGAGGAAGGAGCACTCAGCTAGAGGTAAGACTCAACAGATCACATTCTGTGTGCATGCTAGAATCCCACAGCTCATCAGTGCAGAATTCAAACATGTCTGATTTATACACAAACAATTGTGACATGATTGTCACAGCACACATGGCAACTTCACTGACTTGGGAAATTATCCAAAAATCAACTAATGAACCCTTCTAAACTAAGGGTAGAACAGGACTTTTGTGTTGCCTTTGTGTTCATAACTCTCTTCAGAGTCAGGTGGCCAGATTTACTTAGAAAAGGTTTCCTTATGTTTAGAAAGGCTTGTTTGGTTAATTTATTACTATAATGCATGCCAGATATTTTTTCTTATTATAACATATATTTGAATGAAAAAAATTTTCTCTGTCATTAACAATGCCTCCATGCCTAGAAACTCCTTCTAAGTTCTCTCTGGGATTGACACATCATCCTTACCTTTTTAGGTAAAAGAATATAAGCATTCATTGGGGGTTTTTGTAGAACTCAGGTGATTGTTGAAATATTTGAAACTAGCACACGTGAAGGGTGAAGGTAGGAAAGGAAAAGAGTTTAAACATTCCACGTCCACTCAGTCTTAGATTAATATGGATTTCAGAGGGAGGGAGAAATATTTTCTGTTTCAATATTTATTGTGAAAAATAAAAAGGCAGGGGCTGAGCCCCGGTGGCGTAGTGGTTGTGCGCGGGACTGCGGCCCCCTGGGACGGAGGTTCAATTCCAGCAGTGGGGCTGGGCCTCCTACTCCCACCACCGGAGAGCAGTGATGCCAAAATAAATAAATAAATAAATAAATAAATAAAAAGGCAGAGTGTGGCAGTCATGTGCTTATGTGAATTTTATGATTGAAATGTAGGGGTGGAGTCTAGCATGTTAATCTGGAGATAGCCATTGAGTAGTCAATGTGGCCTCTGTGTAGGAATGGCTTTCTCCTGATATGTCTGGGAAATCTCGCCATGTTTCCCTTGTGAAGATAAGAAGCTATCTTCCCCAGTTGTTGGGAATTAGTTTTAGAGAGATGATGAATCATGAACAAGACAAGATGGCAGCATCCGAGAACCTGGAGGAACCAGCAGAGAGACCACACAGCTTTGCCCTGATGGATCCAGACCTCTGAAGCTGGGGCAGCCACATAGAGATCTCTGCCAATGATGAGTTGCTTCTGCTGTTGATGGACCCTGAGCCCTGGAAGCAAGGAGCCATGTGGAGACCCCTACCAGCGCCAGGATTCTGTCCCCACTGACCTGTGACTTCGTGAGTCGGAAGGAGACTTTATAGACTGATTTCGGGCATATGGGTTTAATATCGGACTTGTGACTTTGTACTGGACTGGATTGGGATGCTTTATTAATGTCCTATTTATCATACATATAAACCTTTTCCTTATATGTATATGCGTGTCTATGAAATTTGTTCCTCTAGCCTACCCGGACTAACACAAAGAGATAGTAGAGAAGTCAAAAAGAATTTATTTACTAAATAAAATTATACTTATCCTATTTTATACTACAGCTAACCAAAACAGACAAATGGCTTTCAAGTGGGTACATTTGGGTGACAAAACAACGTGATCCACTAAAGGATTGTGTATTTAGATTTTCATGAAAGGTGCCAGTGCAAAAAACTCCCAGACTAAACAGCACAAAGCCAGAGGGCACTGGAAATACATCATGTTTGTCTGTATCTGTGTGGAGGGGGTAATGTTACCCTTTTCTACTGGCCCTCCACCATACAGAGAATGATGTATTTTGCCAATGACTGGTATTTCCTAATAATAAATCCAAAGTACAAGCGATCATGTGATCACTTTCTCCTCCAACTCTGGAGAGAATAGCAACTCCATCATCTATCAATAAAGTCCAGCTGGCATCCTAGAAGAGATCAAAGTTTAATAGACAGTGGACATATAAACCAATCATTCAAAACAACAGGATAGAAAAATAACAATAATAAAGAGGCAAGAGTGGTTCTGCTTAGGGAGTCACGAAATTCTTCATTTGCTTTCTTTACACTTGAAGTCATCCTTGATTTTCCTTTTCTTTCGCATCTCACTTCTAACTTACTAGCCAACGCTTTATCTTCAAAATATACCCAAGGTGTGACTCCTTGTTACTATTTCTGCTGCCAACATCGAGGGCCACAGCCCCATCCATACTCATGTGAATACATTTCCCAAGAAGCAACCCGAGTGCTTCTTTATAAAAAGTGAGTCTGGTAATTTCACTCCTCTGACCAAAACAGCCCACGATGTTTCTTTTCTCTCAGAATAAATGCAAGAGTCTTACCATGGCTACAGGGCCCACTCAGCCTCCTCTCTTTTTCTCTTCCCCTCTCTTCCTTCTCTGACCACATCACATTCTCATTTCTTTAAAAAAATCATTTTATGATGGACTCGTACAACTCTTGCCACAATCCATGCATATGTACAGTGTGTCAAGCACATTTGTTGCCATCATCATTATCAAATATTTGTTTCTACTTAAGCCCTTGGTATCAGCTCCTCATTTTATCCTCCCTCCTTCGTGAACCCTTGATAATTTGTAAATCATTATTATTTTGTCATGTCTTATACTGTCTGTTTTCTCCCTTTGCCCACTTTCCTGTTGTCCATTCTGCAGGGAGGAGGCTATATGTAGATCCTTGTTATTGGTTCTCCTTTTCTACTCCACCTCCCACTTCCCCTACTAGTATTGCTACTCTCATTATAGATCCTGAGGGGTTATCTGTCCTGGAATCCCTGTGTTTCCAGCTCTGATCTGTACCAGTGTACATCCTCTGGTCTAGCCAGAATTGTAGGTTAGAATTGGGACCATGATAGGGAGTGGGGGGGGGGGAGTGGGGAATGGGGTAGAAAACATTAAAGAAGCTATCCTTGCCTCTAAGGAGCATTCTAGATGTATTCCTGGAGAGACAAATCTGTTTGTTCTTTTGCCAGTTAACATTCTTTGCCCATATCATAGTTCAAATGCATCCATTTTTTTCTTGGTGTACCTTTTTCAATGCCCAACTTTCACAAGTCTGTGAGGCAATAGACTGTGGCTAGGGTCAAGCACACTTTAGTCTTCAAAATAACATCCATGCTGTGGCAACGCATCATTTGACAGCTTGATGGCTGTTTCTGTGAACATGGACTGTGGACACATGCAAGATGAAATCCAAAAGTGAACCTGGCTCCCAGACTGTGATTCTGGAAAAGCTTAAAGGAAAGGAGACAGTTGGGACCAGATAGAAAAGCTCCCTGCCACCACCTTCCCTATTCACTTTCTCCTCCTCACCTTAACCACCCTACCATGACACTCTTAGAAAGTCAGACTCCACAGGTGATGCTCAATGAAAAATATGACATAAACAAACACCCTGGGTGAATTTCAGTGAATCACATTGCAATTTTTATTTTGTGGGGAAGAATTAAGATCTCTGCTATATAGAAATGCCTCAGGCATTACTAGCTCTCCGTGAATCATGATGCAAGCACAGGATGTTTGGCAACAGCTTTTAAAAACAAGTCAAAATAAAATTAGTTTTTATGCCTTCTGTATAGTTCCATAAAAATCATCAGTAAGCAATGTGTTCATGCTTCACACTTGCTTGACAAGTGTTTGGAGCATTGTCTTCTTATATAACCACCCGCCAAAGAAGATACAACCCTGCCTTCCATATACTTGTTTACATAATTTATAACTGGAGATCTGCCTATGAAATAGATCTAGGCATAAAATATCGTACATAGTACAGAGTGAAATTTAAATTAGTTTATATTATAATGTGATGGATGTGCCTTGCACTTAGTGACACATGTCATAATATTTATACCTTGAAGAAGAAAGCTAACCTTATGCCTTGTCAATACTTCCTCTGAAGCTCAGAAATATCAATTACTTCTCCCTGATTTATAGAACAAGGGCAGTGATGAGAACTCAGAGCTCACATATTAGGAAGTCCTTACTCTCTTCCTTAGAAGTTCTTCCACTTATTGTGAAATTATAAATGTAATTATTCTTATATCCTTCCAGATATTTTAAGACTAACGGTGTCTCCCCTTTTATAATATATTTTATATTTGCTAAAATTCTAATAAGATATAATGAAAGAATGAAACAGCAAAATGTAGGGGAATCTACCGAGATGGTAGACTAGGCAGAAAAGCTACTAAAACACACTTGAAGAAAGACAAAAGAGACCCAATAAATATCCTGGAAAGCCTGAATTTCCAAGAAAAGGAAAAAGAAGTGGATTACCTTCAAGCTAGCAGAAGACACTAGCCAAAAGTAACAGAGACAACTGACATGATAATTATCGACGCACCTGCCATGCTACATATCTGCAAGCACACTGAGCATGGAGCAAACTGATAACTTGGCCCAGTTGCCCAGGACTGTACCAGTGCTCCTACCAGCAGCTGACCACCCAAAAACAACCCAAACTAGCGACACCCTCACCCGCATCTCCTAAAACTCCACCCACTCACATTTGCACTACTTGATTGATAGTAGATGGTAGCCACGGCCAGCTGACACTGCCCTTAAAAGTTCTACCTAAACTTGTAACAGAAAGGCAGACCCCATCCTAAGCCCTATCATAACCACCAAGAGGCAGGTGATGGATGAGGGGCATATAAATATTACTGGCTAATAAACATAGTAACACATTTATTGACATCAGATGTATTTGTTAAAAACAAACAAGCAAATAAATAAATCACATGTGCTCACCCCACAAAAAAGAAATAAAAAAAAACCTGGACAAAATTTACCAATATAAACAGCATACAGTCCCAAATATTAAAAATTCAGCAAAAGCATGAAATATTAAAGACAACATAAAATATTACTCCAAAAACACAAGACAGAATGGTTGGGAAAGTGGCCATTCTACAGAAATACACAACTCTCCTGAGTGGAAACAAAAAGTCACTGAAACTAAGTGATAAAGGATTCCAAAAAGTTTTACTTGGGCACAGATTGAGAGAAAAATAAAGGGAACCATAGGCAGAACTCTTGAAGAAGTAAGAAAAAGACTAAAATAATAAACAAACAAAATAGCTGCTAATTAGAAATTATGCAAAAGCAGGAAACAAATCCATAAGGTTTATACTTAGAGTTCAGAAATAGTGTGAAACAGAGAAGTAAAAGTAAATAAATGGAAGACACAATTAGAGAGATGGAAGACAGATGCTTCAATACCAATCAGTTAGAGGATTTTAATTTATAGTTATCCTAGGTAGGGCTTCTGAGACTCAAAATCTTTATAGGAGAAGCCAGCTTCATCATTTCCCCACTGTGTGACTGGTGTGTTTGAACCACTGAATTTGCCCTTAACAGTTCAATGCCTAATTCACAACACTACAAAAGCTCCTTAATCAGAATAAAAAACAAAGGGGAAAAATAAACATATAAAGACAATCTTTCTTTCCTCTAGTTCTTTAATGATTCATCCCCCACTATCATGATCCCAATTCTACCTTACAAATCTGAATAGACCAAAGTATATACATGGTTACAGATAGGAACTGGAAATACAGGGAATCCAGGACAGATAAACCCTTCAGGACCAATGATGAGAGTCATGATATCAGGAGGGTAAGGGGGAGGTGGGGGAAGAAGGGAGAACCTATCATAATGATCTACATATAACTTCTTCCCTGGAGGACGGACAACAGAAAAGTGGGTGAACAGAGACATCGGACAGTGTAAGACATGAAAAAATAACAATTTAGAAATTACCAAGGATTCATGAGGGAGAGTGGGTGGGGGAAGGATGGGGAAAAGTATATATAAAATGTATTGAAAATGATGATGGCAACAAATGTACAAATGTGCTGGACACATTGGATACCTGTATTATTATGAGAGGAGTTCTATGAGCCAAATATTAAAAATGATTTTTTTAAAGTAGAATGATTTTTTTAAAAGAAACTTAAGAATTATGTGGGATAGCATCAAGAGGAATAACATGTATGAGCAAAATTCTAGAACATAAAGAGACCCCAACAAAAGAAAAGCAAAGACAAAATTATCAAAGATTTATTGGTAGTAAATATTTTTACTATCATAACAAATGAGAACATATGCATTTAAAAAGTACAACAGACACCAAGTTTCCCCAAATATATAATACAATAAGACCATCCAAATGCAAAGACACAGAAGAGATACTGAAAGTAAACTGGAAGCTAAGAAGCTACATAGAGTGGAGGACCAAGAAAACCAAGTTCTGAATTCCTAGAAGAAACTATATTGGCAAGAAGGCAATGGGAAGACATATATATAACTCTCAGAGAAAGAAAGAATGCTATTCAAAAATTATATAGCCATCAAAATTGTCCCTCAGATATGTCAATGAAATATGGACATTTCTAGTAGAAATTAGAAGAATTTTTCAAATCCACATGAAATCTATAAGAAATACTAGAAATCAAACACATGATAACTGAAAAACACCCTGCTTAAAAAACTACTGAGTACTGAAGAAATTAAAACATAAAATGAGAAAATAATTCCTTGGTTTATACAAGAATAAAAACACCATATCAAAACCTTTGGGACAAAACAAAAGTGGCACACACAGGACTGTTTACAACAATAAATATACACATAAAACATAGCCTCCTTTTTCATCTGAACTGGGGAGAGGCTGCAGTGTGTGAACAGCCACTTAAGCAGTTAGCAGCTCACCTTGTAAGTCATGATGTCACCAGAGCTCCTGAACTTGGGGGAGGGGAAGGCAAAGCAGAATGTACACAGCCTGAAATAAAGGCAATGGCAATGATATAGAGAAGACAAACACAAGTCAATCCAAGTGTAGGGAAGAGAATAAAACTATAGTCACGAATATATCCAGGTTTGTCAGAGGGGATAGCCACACTTGTATTTGCATAAGTCTCTCACATGACATGTATGTTTTAAAGTTAGGGAATGTCATAGCTAAAACAAAACTTCGTGAGGACATGAACGTCTGGGTCTGGGTCTTAGGCACAATCTCTGAAGACATCAAGGTTGAAATGGACTTCAGCCTCCACCAGCTTCAGACCAGAAGAACTTGATGATATTCGTGATAACCATGACTGCCATAAGAGGGGTCAGATTATATTCAAGTGGAAAGAGTGGGGAGCATAGGAACAGAATTCAAAATCATAAGAGATCTGGATTACTGGTGGCATAGAGAGGGACCACCCAAGACGACGGCCCTTTAGACCTAACCCTGATCTCACCCTATTATTCAACTTCCAGTTGAACACATGTATAAATAGATGATCAGGCGACCGGGAGCCCTGGTGGCATAGTAATTCTGAGTTGGGCTACTAACCACGAGGTTTCAGAATGAAACCACCAGTTACTTGAAAGGAGAAAGACAAGGCAGTCTACTCCTATAAAGCATTATAGTCTTGGAACCCACCAGGGGAGTTCTACCCTGCCCTTTGGGATCTCTGTGCACTAGAAAGGACCCCAATGGCAGGTAAACAGGGTGAACTACAGAGCTTGGGAAGCATACAACTCTTAGAACAGTCTGCCAGTCATGATTAAAGAGCAGAACCTAGTGACAAAGCTCAGAAAGGTTAGGAGTGAAGGAGTAATGGAATCAGGAAATAGGCAGGGGAGCGGATGAAGACAGTTACATTGTAGAGACTACAATCAATGACATGAAACAAAATGTGTGTGAATTTTGTGTGGAAAACAGTTTTGCATGGAAAACCTTCAGTCACTTCACAATAAAAAGTAAAAAAAATATATCAAAATTAGTAACAGCAATGTCAGTATAGGTTTAATATTTTGGAACTTTAAATAAGTTTAAATCCACAGATATATCTCAAATGACTTCTAGAAATTTGCTTTTAAGGCCAAATGATCGTGTATGGTTCATAATAAGAATCTATAGTTCAGTTCATTCATATGAATATTTAATAAAATATTATATAAAGCAATTCACTGTACAGAAATTCCCCCATTAACTTAAAGAATCATGGTGATGAGATTTCTATTCATCTGTTCATTCAAGTGCTTTCAAGAGTGACAAGTGAAATTAACATAGTGTGCAATACATTGCTAAAATTGCAAATCTGTTCATTGGCTTCCTGGCAACACAATCATGAAATTGAAAGAAGGAAAAATAGGTTGAATTCATAACATCAATATAAAGGCTAGAAATATGCTAGTCTTGATATCTACACGAATATAATGAATTTCTCTCTCCAAAACTCCCCCTGACAGACAGCTCATGTTTCTCTCATACCAACCAGCTCTCAGGAAATAAAACCTGATGTTGGGAGCTTATATTTATAGTGGGATAAAATTTACTGAACTGCAACTCTTCTCAGCGCTCCTGTCTCCTGCTCAGTAAATATGATTTTTCTTTGGCCTTCGTCAGCCTCCTCCTTTCCTGATCCGCTCACCTACCCACCCACCCACTGCTGCTGAGTCAATCCTGACTCACTGTGACTCTGTAAGACAGAGAGGCGCTGCTCCTTTGGGTGTCTGAGGCTGTGGATCATATGGGGCACAGGCTGCCTCACTGTTGTTGTGGGGGTTTTCTCCTTGGAGTCGTGGGGGTTAGTCACTTGGTGCCTAATTAACTGCACTCTCAGGCTTCCTGCCTTCCATCCTTCCAAAGAATGTTGTAATCAGTCCAAATATTTTCTTTCACCCTGACAGAAACTTAGAAAGAACAGAATGAGAAAGAGGGTAACCTGTATGGCAAATTGATTAAGGCTGGTGAAATTAGGCAGTACCCAAAACCAACCAACAAGCCAACAAAATGAACGAGTCTTAAGAGAGCAGCCATAAAGTTTCGGATAACATGGGAGAAAAATGAAGAGTGAATTGATAAAACTTTGTCTCTGAGAAACTGTTTCATTATTCCCTCATGATGTTTGAGAGGTTCTGACAGGAATCTTGAATTATTTTGCTATGCGTGGACTGCATTCATATATACTTATGCTCTCTAAGACTGCATTACATTGGGTATTGATTACTGAGTTTTGTACAGTCTGCTTGGAAGCCAGGCTTGGGGACAAACATTGCCACAAATGTTCCTCTGGCCTCCAAGAACGACATCATCTCTTAGAAGCTTATTATCACAGCTACAGCGAGACGGTTCCATACTGAGGCAGAAATCCTCAAGGTCTGTCCCAAGAGAAGATACCAGTAACCCAGCTGTGGCCTCGTCCTCCTCTCCTGGATTTTCACCTCTCACTCGCAGGTTTTTGATGTCCTGAAAGTTCTCTTTCCAAGACCTACATGAGAAGAGAAACTGACTAGGAAGTGATAGGGACCAAGTGTGGTCCAAGATCCCTTAGAAAATTGAACCTAATGACAACATTGAAAATCTCACTTGATCCAAGGGAGGTATTTGTCTTCTATAGTTTTCTAAAATATTATATCATTTTACTCCAATATGAACCTTTTTAATACTCTACTCAGATTTTTAAAAATTGGAATCTCTTTCCAAGAGTGTACATTAATATCCACAGTATTTTCATTGATCATTCTTTTAAAATTACATTTCAATCAGATACTCATTACAGGCATTTTGAATCATCATATAACTGACTCTAATGAACCATATAAACCACCCCCCCCCCAAATGTGCTAATCAGCAACAAAGTGACTAAGCAGAACATAAATGAAATAAAATAGTTTCAGAACGGGATGACTAAAAGCAGTGATTGGTTATTAGGGTACTGAAAGAGAGAGGCTCAAGTTAAAATGTAATCCTAGAGGGTTAAAGAACACTCAGTATTGTCGCAAAACTCTTTGTTTAACAGATTCCGTTTAGTGACTACTGTAGCTCTCTCTCTCCCCCCACCCCCCACCAAATCCAGTACAGAAGCACAACATCACCATATAATCCAGGGTGAACTTGGACTTCATTACTGTCTCTTGGCTTATGAATCCACTTTCACAATGAGATCTGATTTATCCATGCGGAAATAAAGACCCAAGGGTGACCACTATCATTTTCATGTGCATGTCATGAAATGTTCCCCCTTGTGCTCACCAGGTGGAGACAGAGGGTCAGAAGTTGGGGCTCACAGGACTGCAGGATGTCGGAATATGACCTGCTTGAAAAGCCTTTCATGGCAACAGGCTGCATGTCACTAAGATTCCAGAAAAGTGCTGCCCATAGAGAAGAGGCAGATACAAACTTGGTTTGCCTAAGATGGCATCAGCTGTGCATCCCTCTTTTCTGGGATGGATACTGTTTTCTATGTAACAGCAGGGAAGCAATGCTCCTGTAATGTGGCGGCAGACACAAAAGGAGAGGATGTTAACAGAGAGGCTAGAACTCCATGTCGCTAGACACCAGACCATTCAGGAAGCCAGGGCTGTAGGGGAGACATAATGAGATGGAGCTGACTCAATGGAGCTTGACAAGTGTTAGCATTACAAGTCAGCTGGAACTCCGGTGGAGTTACAGTGTTTTCTCATTACTGTGGAGAGAACCCTCAAGGAAAAGGCTCTTAAGAGTTGGAAGCTTAGTTATGAGGCAAGTGATTTGTGCAGCTGGATCCATGATAAGGCCAGCTATTCCAGCAGCTAGGGTCTGATGGCTGCGGCATCTACTCTGACTTCTATCGGGGCACTTTTAGTTTTATTTGCTTAAGTCCTTCATCAAGACTGGAATGATCATAAGACAGACAAGGTACACAATTGGGCATAAAATTTTAAAGGTATCAAACTCCTTAGTAATTGATATAATACTCCAGAGCAATTTTGTTTAAAGTTTGATTCAAAGGGCCTTTTTATGGTGTTAAAGATTCAAGATACCATTCTGAAGACTAAGGTGTCATTTTGGAGACCTAATTCATGGTATGTTATCTCTTTTTTAAATCATTTTTTAAACATTTGCTTTTCATAATAATACATGCATATGTATGCCAAGCACCTTCACATGCCTACTGCTGTTATCATTCTTCAAATATCCACTTTTCCACTGAGGTCCTTAATATCAGCTTCTCACCCCTCCATCCTTGCTCCCCAGAGCAAATTTTTAAATGGAAATCAATTCAAACATACACACAAGGAGAAAATTACCAGTCTTTTAGATAAAAACATGATCTAATCCTACATTTGCATCCATCTCCTCACTTGCTTCCTAGATTCACTTTCTAGATTCACTTGCATCCTGGATTCACTGTCGCCAAACCAGTTGAGAATATTAAATGAAAGATCGATCAGGAAGTTCTAAAAATGAAGGGTGCTTTTAACTGAGCACCTACCAGGTTCTCTTGATGGTATTAGGCTCTTAATAAATATTATTTCACTTATATTCACAAATCTTTGAGGTTTATTTGGTGCAACATGATGATGGAAAAACTAAAGGTAAAGTATCTGTACCTGGGATTGAACCTCTGAATAGCTAATCTCACGGCCTTTCCACCCTAGCATGCCATTACCAGCTAATAATACCAAATCTGTTTGGCACAGTCTAGAGATGTGGATACTTGCAGGGAGTTCCCCCAAAGAGCCCAGTGTCCCAGGATGCAAGCTTATCAACCCAACTGACATGACAAAGATGGTTCCAAGGATACTCAAGGGTGAAATCTGAAGCAGGTAGAGGGAGGGCAGTTAGAGGAAACCTTGGCCCTTTTTATATACTTGTTTCCTTACTTCTATGTTTTTTGCAGTAATGTTGGTAGTAACAGTGATATAAAGAAACCAGCTAGCTCTATTTAAATGTAAACCGATCACCCTTTATGCCTTCTATTCTGGACCATTTGCCAATGGGCAAGTGATAGAAGATCAAGGACACTTCTGGAGTAGCTCTGCTACCGAGGTGCACATGAGTGTGTAAGGGATGTGAATACCAACTGTCCGGAGGATGCTATTTTTGGGTTCTGATTTTGTGAGTGTCACTGGAAACATGTCATATCTCCAGGTCTCATGACCTGTGTAACTAATGTCACCTAGGGTTCAAAGTTGTACAAATGAACAATTCATGTATTACAGTCTATATACTCCTTTAATAAATAAATAAATTCCATTTCTCAATAATGCTTCAAATTCTATACGACTGACTACAATAGAATTATTTTATGCCCCATGGGGATGAGTTCTGATGAACTCCAGTAGAGCAATGATGTCTTTTAAAGTGAACCAGAGACATAGCAGCTTTAATATGAGAACAATTAGCTCTTGTGACATGACCCTGCTAGCTACTTACCCTCATGGGGAGACTGCCAATGATATGTGTGTTATTGCAAAGTTTGGTGAAGAAATCAGATGGTGCCTGGCTATACAAAAAAAACAACAAAACTTAAGTGTCTGGGGTCTTAAAGGCTTATCTCAAACCAAGCAGCCATTGAAATAGGGAGTCAGTGAATTCCACTCAGAAGAAGCATCTCAGCCTAAAGGATTATAAATAATAAAATCCAGGCAACTATAACAGAGTCTAAATTATAACCATTCAGTTTGTGGAATGCTATGGATGATATTAAAAGCCCCAAATCCACTTCTGCTTTTACAGGGTAGTTGTGTGGATTGGATATCCTGTGAATCCACACTAGCCATAGGCCAAGAATGAGAATAGCTTCATCATCATGCAAAGAACTTTGTGAAGGGGGTGCTAACAACTGTAGTCATGTACTACCTTGTCATTAGATCTTCCTGTTGTACTATCTTGTCATTAGATTTTCCTGTTGACCCAATTTGAATTATTTTAACTTTTTAATATCCGTTGCATTCTTTTTCTTTGAGATCTTTGTTCCATTTCGTTATTGTTGCTAGGTCCTTTGGGGATGTTGTCTTTGGTGGTGGTGGTTTTTCTGCACAGGGAAGTTGAAATGGGGAGTCTACATGAAGACAACTGAATGGGCACCTCCTTGGGGCACAGAGTGGCTAAGGGGAGATGGAGGATCAACAGCAATGGACACAAGAAGGAAGAAATGTTCCAGGGATGATTATGGTGAGGACAGTATAACCCATCTTAATATGACCGAAATGTTGAATTTTCTAACGTGTTATTTACAGCTCCACCTAACTTGTTAAAGGTGCCAATTTTGCTGTTACCGTTCAGAGGGTCAATCTTCAATGACTAAATCAAGACATTCAGCATATTCAGTAGATCCATGTCTAGATCCATTTCTCTAGATCCATGTCTAATATTTTCACGGGCACTGCATTACTATGTCAGTCCTAGGCATTAGAGATGTTCATAAGTTCTGCTTAGTCTTATGGAGAAAGAAATTAGATTTTCATAATGATATCTTAAGATTTATTAGCCCTTATTTAAGCTGCTCTCTTGATGTTGTCTTTCTCCTGAGTCAACGGATAAAAATTTCCTCCCAACCTAAATCCTTGGTCAAAGTGTAGTGGTTCTACAATTGTAAATGGACAACATCTGGCCTGATTGGACACTCACATTCCTTCTATCTTGAAATAGCTGTGTCTATACAGTCTACAATTTTATATGAAATTCGCTAACTGCTGTCAAATCAATTCTGACTGATAACAACCTCTTTATTGCAGGCTTGAACTCTCCTTATGGGTTT
The DNA here is from genome assembly GCA_004026705.1 of Nesogale talazaci. NCBI lineage: Eukaryota > Metazoa > Chordata > Mammalia > Afrosoricida > Tenrecidae > Nesogale > Nesogale talazaci. Next base: position 28,475 of record PVJH01005217.1, on the reverse strand, counting down.
CTGAGACTCTTCATGAGTGTAGAAAGACTCTTATTTCTCCCATGGACCAGCAGGTTGTTTTGAACTGCTGACTTAGTGGTTAGTGGCCCAACACACAATCACTACACAAGTAGGGTTCTTTCATAGGTACATGAGATTCCAAAAATAAAAACTAAAAATGGAGCACATGAAAGTGGGATGTATCAGAGAGACTAGTCTGGGAGAGAAAAGATCCAGTTAATTGCAAGAGCCTCAACTGTTATAAGTGAAGCATTATCTCTTAGCATGAGCACCTGCCATGCTGCAAACCTGTGAGAGAAAGTTGGAGAGAGATGGACATGGAGATCAGGGAGAGAAAGTGAGAGTGAGATAGCCAGAGAGAGAGGCTAGTCTACCTATTGTAAACATGAGGCATGTGAAGGAAAACTGGGTGGGCGTCACAGACTGAGGCAAAGAGGTTTGATTAGAAACGTGTTGTAGCTATTATATATTTCATTATCATTTTGTAGTTTAACTTTTTTGAGAATCAGATATTAAGAGAATGAAAATCTGGGTTGGTGGTAAAGTTTAATGAAGCAAAGTAAGAAAATAAAACTTCTTATATTACAAACTTAAGAGAATCCCAGTTCTGTAGATAATGCACCTTTCTGAATATTGTTAGAATCAGGATTTCTCAGAATACAATGCTGGCGTCTTGCCTAATTGGTTGAGTCTGATGCAACACTAGCAAATGGCACTGAAGAGGAGGGTGTGAGTATGTTATTAAAGTTAGTGCTGACCAGTAGACTCAGCCTTACCTGACACAGAGTTTTAGAAATTTAAACCCACAGGTCAGTCCCTAGAGAACATGCTCTCTACTGAAGGTGATTTATATAGGAGGAGGTCATTTGTCTACTTCCATGTGGAATTATATTGGTGATCAGGAATGGGTAGAGGAACGCTCCCGGCCACTGGACCACAGAAATCAGGGAGGCTACTCAGCATCCTGCAAGGTTCAGGCACTCCTCCCACTGTGAGGAATGTCAATGGTGCTGACATTGAGACACCTTGCCATGGAAACTGCGTAGAGCCAGCTCTCGAAATCTGTGTTTGCACTAGCACTTTCGATGGTTCTAGGAACACTGGTGGCTTGGTATGTCATTCTTAGGGCTCCTACCTGCTACCCAACAGTTCAACCACTCTAAGAGAGAACGAGACTTGCTTCCCTCTAAAGATTACCGACTACTTTAGAAAGCCACAGAGGAAGTTCTACTCTATCCGATAGGATTGCGATTAGTTCAAATGAACCCAATGCAGTGATTTGGGGGGTGGGGGGTGAGGAGTGGGGAATGTGAAGAGTACTTGTGGGGAAGTGTTTAAGTATTTTACTCCTAACTGAAAGGCTCACTGACTCATTGAACCCAGTAGCTCCTCTGCAGGGAGAAAGATGACAACTTTGGAAACCCCAAGAGGTAGTAAAGGGTCAGAGTTAACTGGGTTGCATTGTGTTTGCTTTTTGAGTTTGAGGATAAGTCCAGGACTTGGGGCCAGTTCATTTCGCTTTCACTTTTGCTGAGCAGGCCCCACATGCGGAATTAGAACGGATATTTGAACAGGGTCTCCTCTTTGCTTTCTAATTCAAAATTTAAATGTCCTTTGCCCTCGAATCTCTTCAGGAACTTGGGGAAATTCCATGAAACATCATCTAGATGGCACAATGCTATTTTCATAATTGCCTTTCATCACCATAATTAACTGTACTGGGCCTCAGCTGCTTCCCTCTCTCCAACCGAAGGGGCACTTAGGTTATGTTTTTAGAGGTCAAATTTTCTCCACCTTTTGAGTGTTTCCTCTTCTCAGATTAGCAGCTTTGTGTCTGGGCAACATCCTAGCAGGAGACTTATCATGTATAGAGTTTCCCTAGGGACATCTGTGCTTTGAGTAGGCATTTTGGCTGCCACATCTCCATTCTCTGAGACACTTGCTAGCATTTCATCTCTTATTAAGACCCCTGGTTTCGCTGCTGCTGGTGTCAGGGCTAATACGAGTAATTTAACAGAAACATCTCAAAATAAGGAAGCCCAAAGTAGAATTGATGAGTTTGAAAAAAGAAGGCTGGTGAAGAATATTGAAAATACACCCCTACCCCCACCCTCACACACACACACACACACACACACACACACACACAACCACTTAATGTGATTGAGTTCATTTTAACTCATAGCAACCCTAGAAGGACAGGATCTAACTGACCCCATGGATTTTTGAAGCGCTAAGTCTTTACTGTAGAAAACTTCTCAGGCTGAGCCCCGGTGGCATAAGTGATTGAGCGCGGAACTGCAGCCTGCAGGCTTGGCGGTTCAAATCCAGCAGCAGCTGGGTAGTGCCCACGACCACCAGAGGCAGTGATGCCCACAAAAAAAAAAAAAAGAAAGAAAAGAAAAGAAAAGAAAACTTCTCATAGCTCTCCAAGAATGGCTGGTTTCAAAATGCTGATCTTGTGGTTAGAAGCCTAATGCTTTCCCCAATGCATCAGACTTTCCACGAAAGTACTATGGATGGTCACAAAGAGGAAACAAATCTGTTGGAAGACGTATGCCAGCGGAGTCCATAAAAACAAGGCTGCAGGCTGCGCCCCAGTGACGTAGTGGTTGAGTGAGGGACTGCGGCGCACTGGCATGGTGGTTTAAATCTAGCACCAGCAAGGCTGAGTAACTCCCACGACCACCAGAGGGCAGTGATGCCGGTCCCCCCCACCCCCCCCCAAAAAAAAACAAGGCTGGGGAGACTTTCTCACACGTTGTTTGGACATGTTCTCAGGAGGGACCAGTGCCTGGACAAGGACAGCAAACAGGAGGAAGACCCTCAGCAAGACGGATTGGCACAGTGATTGTGACAACAGGCACAAGCAGCACCACTTTGCAGACGGTGCTGGACTCGCAGTGTTTCTTTGTGAGTCAGAGCCAACTAGAGGCACCAAACAACAGCTTCCTAAAATAAGAGAGTTGCCCTGTGCTAACAGTGCGCCTGCGCGAGCAGTCGAATCAAGGGCTTGGCCCCAACCGTGCTTGATCTTCAGCTGAGTATTTGCCTTGCACCCCGGCTCTGATGAGTCTGAATCCGCACTGTGAGAAGGTCCCCAAGTGCTTCTCATAGATTCACAAATGTTTGTATAAGAATCACCTGGGGATCTTGTGAAAATACAGAGTCTGCTCCATCAGATGGGGGAGGGAGGTGGAGTATTCCCTCACCGAGTCCAGGTCTATGGATCTGACCTGGGCCATAGCATGGCTCATATGCATCTGCTTTTCTTTTGTTAATTTTTTATAGAATAAGAATTCTCCAATTTACCAGATAACTTTTTTTTTTTTTTTAGTTTTTTAGGCATCACTGCCCTCTGGCGGTGGGAGTAGGAGGCCCAGCCTTTGCTCCTGTGAGCTGGAGTTGAACCTCCATCCCAGTGGGCCGCAGTTCCGCACACAACCACTACACCACAGGGGCTCAGCCCTTTACCAGATAACTTTGACCAGCGAGAAATCTGTCACAAACTAGCTATTTATTGTTGTTAATAGATGAGCTGGACAATAGAATCTTGTCCCCATTTCTTTTTTTCCCTCCTATTTCTGAGTGAATGCTGTTCATTCATACTTGTACTTTCAATTACTTGGGAACGTTACTTAGGAAGCTATAGTTTTAAATACTTTAATTTTTTTAAACAGTATTTAGTTAAAGATTATTCCTATTGTGAATTAAAATCTTCTATGTGGTAGTCAATACAATGACCAAGTTATTCAGATTCCAAAGCTTACAACCTATGATAGCATTATGTTACATGCCAAAGGGGAACACTGTAGATGTGATTTGGCTATGACCATCCTGTGATAAACTTAAGTGGCTCAATCTAATCAGCAGACCAAAACCCAAGCCAACCTTACTGCCATTGAGTTCTGACTCATATAAACCTAACTATAAGGTGACCCGATGTGCCACTTTTTAACAATTTAACAATGTCCCACAGCGTTTTAAAGTTAAATATATTGCAATTTTATATTGGCGTCCTATGAAGATTTTTGTTGCATATCGATCAATTTTTTAAGTGTCCCGATTAGAATCTGATCACTTTGACAAAGTACTGAGATTAACTTTTTACAGGAGCAGGAAGCCATATCTTTCTTCTTCAGAGTAGCTGGTGCTATTGAATTGCTGCCCTTGTGGTTAGCAGTCCACGGTGCAATCCACTAAGCCACCAGGGCTGGCTCCAGCTAATCACATGTGGATGCTGACCCACCTTGACCCTGTAGGACGGGGCAGGAATGTCGCTGCTCGTTTCTGAAACTGTAACATTTTATGAGTCTTTCTCCCATCTAATCACAAGGCTTCTTAGAAACAGGGAGTCTTTAGGGGCTTTGTGCAGAGACACAGAGAGATCCTTGATGGCTGGTGGTGAAGATGAAGTCGGGAACCAGACACCAAGAGATAAGTGTAGTTTCTAGATCAGGGCTCCTCAAACTTTTTAAACAGGGGCCAGTTCACTGTCCCTCAGACCACTGGCGGGCCAGACTATAGTTAAAAAAACAAACAAACCAAAAAACTATGAACAAATTCACTGCAGGCCCGGGATGAGGTTACTGCTAAGCAGGACAGCAGTGGCGGCAAAAACACCCAGTTGCCAGAGAAATGTCCTTGGGGGATCAAATGTGGCCCGTGGGCTCTAGTTTGAGGACCCCTGCAAGATGCTGCAAAATGCAAGGACATGGGTTCTTTTTGAAAATACCTTGATTTTACCTTAAGCAGTTAAGAAGGTTTATATTAAATATTTTCCTATTTCTAATGCCTTTGCTGTTTTACATTCTTGATTATTAAAATATGAAGCACACATTTTAATTTTGTTCATCATGAATAAATTGTGCTTAGCAAATTATTGAGTAGGGAGTTGTAGTTCTCCCAAACTCAATATGCAAATTATAATTTCTTTAATTTGATTTATCCTTTGTCCCATTAATTTTTATCTTACCAAGTTTGATATGTGCAGGTTTTGTGCCTTTGCATTGGAATAACTAAAAGCAAAGTCAACTCAAACCTTTTCATATAATTTGTACATTGAAAGGTCCATAAACTAATATACTTTCACCCACTGTGAAATGATTAATTTTCAATATTATATTTCTAAATGCTTATGTGAAATATCTTTTATTTTAACTATCTTAAATACTTTTACTTATATATACATGATTAACAAACTACATTTTATTAAGTGTCTGATTCAAAGTGAATTTTGGTTTTGTAACTCATTTCTCTTTTGATCAGTGCACTCTCCACTGAATTTTCATAAGTTCCCTGTAAAATCTTTCACTTTGGTATTATGTTAGTGAAAAAGCAAACAAACAAATAAAAATAGATAGTAACTGTTGCTTCCCATGAGTTTTACAGACCACCACCAGCAGCAATATCATGTGGGAAGGTGAAAATGCTATTTTCACGTCTCATACCAGCATTACTCAACAAGGAACTCTGGGAATAGAGCTTCTCACTTGTTTTAAGAAAACCTTCAGAGGATTCCCCTGCTTCCTCAATTTCAAGGATCACTCATAGACACTAAGGCTGTCAGGAAATGATAACTGTGTTGTCTTCATAAACTAGGGAAACAAATCCACAGAAAATCATATGTGTGTGTATGATTTTTATATAAAAGGCAAATGTACATTAAGAAAGCATCCCAACCCAGTGCTGCCCAAGCCCATAAGTCCAACAATAGCCCATATGTCTGACACTAATCTACATGTACTCCTCAATCTCACAAAATGCAGGTAATGATGCTGACTGCAGGAGGAAAGCTGAATCAGCGCATGTGTCAGCATCTCAGTGCTGCCAGGGAACTTCACACAGCTGCTCCAGCACCCAGGGCTGCATCACGCTAGCTCCATGTGGCTTATCCTCAGGGATGTCTAGCAGGAAGTGAACCTTGCCAGCTGAAGCAGGGAACTCGCTGTATCTTGTTCTGACCATCAGAAAGCAAGAGACCCAAGAACAAGGAGCCATTTATCGCTCTGCCCTTCAATTAATCCCACTTGGGTTTATCAGCCAGGTTGGCACAATCAACCTTAACTATCTCAATAAGTCAGCCTCAAAGTGTGAATAAATGAGCAAAGCAATAAATGTCACCTTTGTTTATGGCCTTCTTTCCTGGGAAAGTCAGAATTGATTAAGTAAGGAATATTGTGTTAATTGGCACAGTGTTTAAAAGTGTTGAACCTCTAACCACAAGGTTGCTAGTTTGAACCCAGCAGGCACTCTCTGGGAGAAAATGCAGCAGTCTGTTTCTGGAAAGATGACAGTCTTGGATTCCATTGGGGTGGGAGGTGGGCAGCTTTACTTGGTATAATTCAGAATCCACGGATTGTGTTTGTGTGACTTTGTAAAAGAGGTTCAGAACAGACATTGAGGGATTGGCTTCCCTATTCTCAGCCCTTCTACTTCTCTGACTAGTTGAAGAAACCAATACCATAGTAATGTAATTTATTATTATATTATGATTGATTTTAGAAGCTGCTCTCAAATGGATTAATGGATCTCAGACCTTCTGTCATGACTTGGTGACTGTATGTTGGCACTCATATGTGAAGCCTGAAGGCAGCACCCCTTGGGGAGCTGAGGATAACAAGCCTTTCTGTCTTTTTCCATAAATGAAAAAACAAACAGTTTACCCCTTCATAAAATAGGTTTCCTATGGCTAGATAAACACTTTCCTAAGATGTGGTCAAATTTCTTGACTATAACCATGTGAGAAGTAAAATTTTTAGAAGTGACTCACCACAGTGGAGTTGTTTGTAAGAGTAATTAGTCCACACACACCAGGAAAAAATTTCTCATTATACTCCAGAATGAGGAGAATTACACTCTGAGCAGAGCAACACAATGAAAACCAGTTATTTTGCCCAGAAGAGTAGTTTTATAAGAATTGTCTGAAACTTCTGATAAACAACTCTATATAAGGAGTTATTTGTCCCCAAACTGATTTTGTATATTTGCAAAAACACACTCAAATATGTTGTTTCATTACACCAAGACTAGCCTCCTTATAGCTGAGTAAAATATCAGAGGCTCTTGTGTATTGGATTGAGGCAAGGAGATTCAATTTGGCTGCCGAATTCTGAAGAGGCTGTAAAAGAGGGAAAATCAAATCCAATATAATAAGGCAAGCATACGTCTTTCACTCTAGGTAATTTAAAATATTAATACATGCTCTTTGCTCAAAACCTATATTCATTGGACTGCAAGTCGCATGGTTGACACCTCCTTGAGGAAAAGACTGGGCTGTCCACTCGCACAAAGTTACAGTCTCAGAAACCCACAGGGGCTTACTATGAGTCGATGATGACTTGCTGACAGTGAGCTTGACCACTGCACTGCTGCAAACCTTGTTCTATGATCTTAAGCAAAAACTGACTTGCATGTGATATCAATGATGTCGTTCTATCGCTGGGCACTCTATTGAGCTACCCTTCTTTTGAATGGACACAAATGTGGATTGCTCCCAGGTAGGTAGCCTGCCAGCTGCCTTCCATCTTTCTCGGCCTCAGTGAGTGAGTGCTTGCAGTGCTTCGTCAGTTTTAGAAACATTCTAGTTGGTCTGCCATCAATTGTTGCAGGATTGTTTTCTCACGGTGCTTTCTATGCCCCATGCATGTCTTTTAAGACCATTGGTTCTTGCTCATATGCTACTTCTTTAAAAGGTTGACTATGTCAATCACTGAAATTGGTTTCCCCTTTCTTCCCCCCACCTAACATCTACCCTCATGGTATTGTTACTCCCATTACTGTTCCTGAGGGGGTTATAGGTCCTAAATTCTGTGTGTCCAAAGCTCTTACCTGTACCAGTGCACATGTGCTGGTCTAGCCCGATTTGTTAGGTAGAACTGGAGTCATGATATTGGGGGTGGGGTTGGAAGCATTAAAAAACTAGAGGAACATTATTTGTTTTGTTGGTTCAATACTGCATCCTGGCTTCTCTAAAGGGATGTCCAATTGTCTACAGAGGGGTTTGAGTCTCCACTCCATCCCCCTCATTAGAATCAGTATGATTGTCTGTTTTGGGTCTTCTGATACCTGATACCTGAGTCTATGGATACCTAATGATCATGCAGGTGTGCTTCTTCCATGTGGGATTTTTTGCTTCCCAGCTAGATGGACACGTTTGTCTTCAAGTCTTTAAGACCCCAGAACCTATTGCTAGCCAATGTGGTAATTATGTGTTAGTCCAGGTAGACTAGGGTAACAAATTCATAAACATGCATATGGATATAAGTGAAAGGTTTATATGCAAGAGGAATGGAACATTGAGAAAGCAACCCAACTCAGTCCAGTCCAAGGCCATAAGTCTAATATTACCACATATGTCTGATATCAGTCTATAAAGTCTCCTTCTGACTTAAAAAGCACATGAAATGACACCAAGATCATCACAAGCCAGTGAATGCAGATTCTTGTCTATCCAGGAGCAGAAGCATCCTGGTTCCCCATGGCTCCTTATTTCCAGGGTCAAGAGGCTATCATCAGTATCCATTGGCGGTAGAAGCATCTCAGTGCTGGCAAGGGTCTCTCTGTAGTTTTTCTGGATTTAGAGGTGTGGTTCCATCAGGGTGAGCCCATGTGAATTCTCCACTGGCTCCTCCAGTTCCTAGCACTCGGGGTCTCGGCTGTCATCTTGTCTTATCAGTAGAGTATTTTCAAGAAACTGAGTCAAGTCTCTCACCTCCAATTGGGAAATACCGTGAGACTTCCCAGAAATCTCAGGAGAAAGCCATGCCCACACAGAGGCCTCATTTGCTATCTCCAAATTGACAGGCTAGACTCCACTCCTACAGTCCTGGTGCTGAAATTGACACAGATCAGTAACTGCCACATGTAATTACCTGGCATTCTGTGATGCTCATCCTTCGAAACATGACTGCTGAAGACATAAACAAATGTGGTGAAGAAAAGCTATCTTTTGATAACCGATGTGCTAATTATATAATCATGTGTCAATTTGAGGATTAAGAGTCTAGGGGTGGAGTCTAGTCTGCCAATGAGATCATAGCCAATGAGGCCTCTGTGTTGGCAAGGCTTGCTTCTGAGAATTCTGGGAAATCCTGTATTTCTTCCTTAAGTGTGGGAGACACTTCTCCCTTTCTTCTCACTCGCTGAAATGACACTCTACTGACCAGAAACAGGGCAGTATGCACTGGGAGCTGGAGAAACTCCATGAACTTACCCTGATGCAACCAGACCCCTGGAGCCAGGGAAGCCACACAGAGACCCGTGCCAGCATTGAGATGTTCTACCACTGCTGGATCCAAAAGACTTAGCACTCACTAGCCTCTGTTCTTCCTGCATTTGGCATAATTGCTCCTGTTTTGTGAGTCTTTATAGATTGAAGAAGACTTGATAGATTGATATTAGACATGTGAGCTAATATCAGAATAATGAGCTTGAACTGGACTAGGTTGGGATGCTTTCATAATATACAAATGCACTTTATATAAAGTCCTCTCTTATACACATATGTGTGTCAATAAATTTGCTTCTCTAGTCTATCCAACTAACACAGCAGGGGATCGTTGGCTTTCTTCACCACGTTTGCTTATACACTCATTTTGCCTTCAGAAATCATGTCAGGAAGGTGAACATCACAGAATGCCATGTTATTAGAACAAAGTGTTCTCATGTTGAGATAGGACTTGAGTAGAAGTCTAATGTCCATCTGCTACCTTAATACTTAACATATAAATAAATGTAAATAACCTATCATCTTTTAATTATATATAAATGTATTCATATATGTATATGTCTGTATTTGAACCTCTATAAATGTCTTTTGTCCTGGGACAAGCAACAGAAATGGAGATGAAGGGAGAGAGCAGACAGTGGTGTAAGATATGAAAATAGTAATTTATAATTTATCAAGGGTTCATGAGGGAGGGAGGAGAGGGGAGGGAAGGAACAAAGAGGATCTGATACCAAGGGATCGAATAAAATGTTTTGAAAAGGATGATGCAACATATGTATAAATGTGCTTGATACAATGGATGTGTGGATTATTATAAGAGTTGTAAGAGTTCCCAATACAATGATGTATTAAAATTGTTGAAAATTAACTAGTTTATTTTGATATAGTGATTCTTTCCCTCTTATTTATGTTTCCTGCATCATTTAATATTATTCCCATAGAATCTTTTAGTATCACAATTCGAGCCTTGAATTTTCTCTTGAGTTCTTTCAGTTCAAGATATGCTGAGTGTCCTTCCTTGCGGTTCCAACTCTAGGTCTTCATACATTTCACAGAAGATTTTACTTGGTGCTCCCAAACTTCCCTTTGCAATTTTCCGTTCAGCTGTTTGACCTCATAATCTCTTCCTTTTGTCTTAGCTACTCTACAATGAAGATTAAATTTCAGAGTCTCTCCTGGCATTCACCCAGATCTTTTCCTTCTTCCCTGTCTTTTTAATGACCTTTGCTTTCTTTGAGAATGATGTTCTTGAAGTCCTGCCACAGTTCATCAGGTCTACTGATGACGTGTTCAAGGCATCCATCCTGTTCCACAGACACTGCTAATGCAATTACTAACATAAGCACCTCTAGCTATCATTTGTTGAACAGATATTATGCCAGGCACTGTGCTAAATGTTTGCGGGGACTTCATCACTTAATTCACACAGCAGGAAGGAGAGAATGGTTCTGCTATAGTCGTTTGTATTTAGAGGGAACAAGTAAGGTTCACATAAGTGGACACAAGCAAGTCACATAAGCTGCTGTATAGCAAAACTGGAACTTGAGTCTGTGTCTGCTAGATTCCAAAATCCACCCTCTGACATGGCAGTGATGTTTTTATGTTTATAGTTGCTCTATCTGATAAAAGCAAAGCTTCCCGATTTGCAAACTTCCTCTCACTTTCATGAAAGGAAGGAAAGGGGGAAGGAAGGAAGGAAGGAAGGAAGGAAGGAAGGAAGGAAGGAAGATCGATTGGTAGATAGATAGATATAGATAGATGATAGATAGATAGATAGATGATAGATAGATAGATAGATAGATAGATAGATAGATAGATAGATAGATAGATAGATGATATATAGATAGATGAGCCCATAGCCCAGCATTTTCCCTTTGGGGGACATAAAGCCATCAGTTTTAGATTCTCTGGAAAGAGAATGAAGTCATGTGGGATCTTTTTCCTTTTAGAGTCTTCACTGACTCCATCAATCTTCCCTCCGCTTAGACTCGAGTCCTCATGCTCTAACAAAATGTTGATGCTCCTTTTTGTGTTGCTCACCAACTTTCAATCGTGATCCCATTTCTCTTCTGTCCTTCTCTCCTGTCCTTGAGACTCCCAAGTCAAATCTCTCTGAAAACACCACCTCTTATTTATTGTTCCGGTCTTGTCAAAATCCCAACTCTCCTTCAAGCATATTTTACGTTTCTATTTTCTCCTGTTGCATTAAACGGATTTTTCTCTTGTCCCTCTGCTTTCTGGCATAATCAGTTCTGCACAAAATTGAACTTTTGTATCCTGTTTTATTCTTTGCACAATGGCATCTTTATTCTTTCAAAATATTCCAGGGGCAGCAAATAAACACATCCATCTCTGTACCTCATAGTGTACATTTCAAGTGGAGGGTGGTTCCTTACCTTAAATGTTTGATCAATTGACAAATGCCCTGTGAAGAACTTCAGAAAAATTTGCATTTACAAAATTATAGGTGATTACGGAATAAAGAGGAAGATTCTAATGGCAATGTATATCTTTGTTTCCTGACTTAAAAATATGTAGAAGGTGAAGAACAAAAACTATTCCACACTGATGTCACCATGATGAAGTGAAATACTAGTAACATTTCTTAGCAAAATATGTTGCCCATGAGAGATCATGTTTGACTATCAATATGTAAAGTCTCTGATTTTGTTAATTCATGTAAGTTCAATAATTACAACAAAAAGAAATGTGGAAATTGTCATTTTAATGAAAATTGTCATTTTAATGAAAAACTGCAATCTATTGGGGCAAGTTTTTTATCATTTTTCTAGGCAACCAGCCCAGGTGTTATTGAGAAAATGATATTTCTTATGTATTATTTTTAATTGATTGAGAGGATCCTTGTTTTATTAAATTACATCATGCTTGTTCAAGTTTAGTCACTATATCCATATCCCTTAGACAATGCTATGTCCCTAACCTGATGACAGTTTGAGAATACTTGATACATTCTGTTAAGTAGATTATGGGTGTAAGGAAGAGACATGTTTACTGAACCATACTACAATACCCAACAGATGCTCAATAAATGTTAAATTCAATTGAATTTCTTTACCTAAATCCATGGTTCCTAGCCATGGCAGTCTAAGTATTGTCTTTAAGCATTACAATGTGTATATTTGCTAACTTGAAATAGAATTGATGTACCCATCACATGTCATTTTCAAGACATTCAACAGCATGTTCTAATATAGAAAAGTAAAATGTGAACCATTTGAAAAGCTATATTTGTTTTATACCATTAAATATTTATACTAGAATCGGAGTATGCTCAGTGAGTTAAGCATCAGACAGCTAACAGAAAGTCTGTAATTTAGCCTCACAGCTGCTGCAAAGCAGAAGGAGGCTTCTTCTGTGTAGACATATAGTCCCAGAAGCCCCTGCGCACAGTCCCACACTGCCCTGCAGGCTTGCCATCACTGACACAGGATGGACTCTCTGGCAGTGAAGTTTGGGTTTGAGTTTTTGGTATACTAGAATATATAAGAGTGTCAGGTCAGATAGCTCCTAAATTATAAGTCCTGAAGTATTAGAAGTGACATTAGACAATTGGGAATGCAATTAGTGACCTATAATAGTTACAAATTCAAACTGACAAATAGGTAGTCTATTTCTGTTGCTATTTGGTAATTAGATTTTCCAAATCCTGAACAATTCTTAGTAAAGTTTTGAAAAATTTTTTTTAAAAATATAAAATTCTTACAATTTACCTGGAAGGCATGTTGGGTTGTGTTTTCTAAAAGTCCAGCACATGGTAAAAACTACACCCAAATGTATTTGTGCTTATATGTTAAATGATTTTGGTTTTGTTATTATTACTATTACAAATGTTTCACCTACAGGAAATCTGACAGGGAATTCTAAACTCCCACAGTGCACAGAACAGTTCACTGGGTACTGTGGAGGGGTGTCCTCTGTTTTATGTGGCCTTTAGCACTCAGAAAACACTGAAGACTTGGAAGTTCTTCCCAGTTCCCTGTTCATAAAAACACACCATTCCTCCAGAGGGCATGAACGCACCCCCAGAGAGACATGGATTTGAACGGGAACAGCCATTCAGACCCTGTGGCTTCCTAGCTTGCATGAGCATTCACAAGACAGTCCCTACTTTTGTAAGCATTTCTTCTAAAAGATTATGATGTCAGGACACCGTTCATAACACACTTGTGCTCCAGCACAACTCAACTACAGGACCTATTTGGGTCCTGAGCAAATCTGCAAAATAGGAATAAATAAAAGCACTGCCATGGAGTCAGTTCCCACTCCCAGGGAACCCACAGAACAGGGCAGAATTGCCCCTGTGAATGTGGGGACTGCAACTCTTTCAAAAGGAGGATGCCTCACCTTCTTCCCGAGGAAGAGTTGATGGGTTTAGATCGCTGACCTTCTGGTTAGTAGCCTGGGTCACCCACTTCCGGACACCAAATTCACTGCCAGAATAGAGCGCACAAAATGGAGTGACCATGGACAATAGGCAGGCTGACAAGAAGAATATAGAAGTAAACCACAAAACGACTGTTAAGAAGGAATCTGAGACTGACCAGAATCCAAGGGTATCAGACTAAACACTTGAGGTTGTTCCCCTTATAGGACTGAACTTCCGTGACCAAACCAATGGCTTCACCTCCCTCCCCCCCAATATAATTGTATAAAACTCTAAGAGCCCAGAGGAATAGAAGGCTTTGATCACTGCAATGGAGCGGATCTCTCCCCAGCTCCCTCATTCTTTCTGCCAAGTCTTGCCTGCTTTTCTTGACTTGTTATTGAGATGTGGGAATGACCATTGGAATAAACTGATTAAAAGTTGGCATAGTCACTGTTCAAAGCTTAAAGCTGAAACGTCACCAGCCCAGTGCATAAACCAACTGATCCCTAAGCTCTTTTTGGATTGGCAATAAGGTGGCCAAGACATTGCCATGGAGTCATTGCTGACTTAGAGTGAGCCCCGGTGGGTTTCTGAGACTGTCACTGTTGCCAAGAATGGAAAACCTGGTCTTTTTCTGTGGAGCTGCTGGTGGTTGAGAACTGCTGATTGTGCAGATTGCACCCCAAAGCGTAACCATTATACCACTAGGCAAAAGGAGATCTCTAAAGAAGAGAAAAGTTCTCTTCCTTAATAAATTTTAAATGAAAATTACATAGGCCCTTTGGAGATGGAAAATTCTGTGTCACACAAGCTATTCTATGCATTATAAAATATTATATAAACAGTAACTTGCACTTCTTTCCACTAGATTTCAGGGGCATCCTAAGTTATAAATAACAAAAATGTCTCCAGCACACAACACAGAAAGGGGCAGACAAAATCTCTCCCATGGAGAGACATTAAACTAAAGATAAGAACTTGCCAAACAGAGAAAGCACAAAAGGGAAACCATAGGCTTCGGAGCGCAGAGTTTGTTGCTGCTGTTGCTGTTAGGCACATTGAGTCTGCACTGACCCACCGCGGTCTCCTTGCACACCAGGATGAAACACTGCATGTATCCTGCACCGTCCTCCCAATGGTTCCTATTCCTGAGCCCATTGAGGCAGTCGCTTTGTCAGTCCATCTCATTGAGAATCCTCTTCTTTTTTGCCACCCTCCACTTTATTGAACACGAGCTCCTTATCCAGGGACTGGCCTCTCATGACAATATGTCCAAAGACTATCTGGTGATGTCTTGCCATCCTCGCTTCTGAGGAGCAATCTGGTTTTACTTCTTCTAATACAGATGTGTCTGTCCTTTTTATCAGGTCATGGTATGTTCAATATTCTTTCTCGGCACACAATTAAAAGACATCAGTTCTTCAGCTATCTTCCTTAGCCCGTGTCCAAATTTCACATGATGCAATAAAGAATACCTTGGCTTGCAAAGTCTTGTGAAAACATATAGTTTATGTTCACTTCTTCCTCTATAAGAACTCAATTCATAACTAGATACAGTTTCTTTCACTTGATCAATCTCAGATCTGAATTGTCTTTGGTCCTTGAGAATTGTTTAATATATTTTGCATTTTGAACCACCCTAACTGTGTAGAGGACTTATTATTTTCATGTGAATTCACCTGCATTTAGTAGCAGTCATTGAATAACTTACAACTACTAATGTTTCATCCTTGACACAAAGACTACATCAGACTGACTCTTTCCTATAAACACTGAAGGTAAAACCAAGCAACATAGTTTATTTTAGAAATACAAACACTTTATAGTGTGGCTAAGGCAAGACATTTTCTGCCTAAAACAGTAATTCTGTAGAGTGAAGAAGGTCTTAGATTCTGTTGTCAAGTTTAAGGAAGAAACAAAAAAAGAAAGGAAAGAAATTTGGCAGAGTTTGAAACTGAGACGTTATTTACATAAGGCTAGAGAACACCATAGGAGAATACAAATGAAGACTGAATATAAGCATTCCCCATATTTTAAAAAAATGTGACATTTGGGAACAAGTAAGCCTGATTTGTCCTTTAGACTGTTCCAATGTTTAACTTGTTGATCTTCTATCAGTCTGCCAACCTCTCTGTCTCACTTCAGACTATCTCGGGCTCTAAGTTAGCCAACAGGCATGGGTGGTCCAGTGGTAGGTTTCTTGCTTTCCAAGCAGGAGACCGGGGTTCAACCCTTGGCCACTGCACCTTGGGTGCAGCCACCACTGGTCTGTCAGCGGAGGCTTGTGTGTTACTGTGCTGCTCAGTAGATTTAAAAGAAGGCTTCCAAACAAAGGTTCACTAGGGAAAATGTCTGGTGGTGTGTACTTCCAAAAGAGCTGCCCATGAACAGTCTACACATCACAGTAATCCAGTCTGCCACTGATTGAGGGTGCAACCTAGACAACCTTTTCTTTCAGTGCAAGAGTCACGGATGCAATGCAGGCGAGCAGCAACAATCCGGGTAGCTAAATTGATATGGAATTGCAACATCAGTTGCAGGTGCCGTCACATTTTTCTGAGACACTAAATTATTAGCATTGCCCTTGTATCATCCTCATAATGAGCACCAGAAAACCAAGAGGCCCTTGAGCTTCCTGTGCTTATCTTCTGTTCAAGCTTTGACTCTGGGATGAAACCAGTGGGGTGGCATAGAAACGATACTGCAATCTGAAAGCCTTAAGTGCAGAACTGAATGGCTCCAACCTGCTGTGCAAATAGATGGTGAGACCTTCTCTTTCACAGGGGTGATTTACAAATCAATGGTGCTTCCTCCACTGTACCTCACCAGGGGTCAAGATCAGGATGGCCTGCAGGCTGATCTTCTTGTGACTCCACAGGGAACTGCCCTTGAAAGCACTTTCTAAAAGAATTCTCCTGCTGACACAGGTACTCTTCCTGGCTAACTGCATCCTAATTGCTCATTAGCCAAGAGAAGATAACTGCTTCCCTGGTTCATACATATCCTCCCAACTGTAAAAGAGATAAGAACTATTAAACTATTAAAATTTATTTAATAAATGGTCTCAATTCACTATTTTTGAACAGTGGGATGAATGAAAAAATGATATATACCAGCATGAAGAGGGGTTCATTAGAATAATGTGTGGTATATTTTTAATAATTGAGTGGCAATTGTTTCTCAGATTGAGTCCTTTTAGGAAGTCATGAAAGCAAAAATTCCTCATGCTTAAATAAAAAAAAATAAAGCATGAAATTGTGTATCTTTCAGGTCAGACAAGACTACTCTTCAAGACTGTGTTGAATTCACTGTAAAGTGGACTTCCTCAAAGACAGCATATGTTACTTATGATTATCTCCAAATCCATGATCCTCTGAGTCAGGCCTAGATTTCAAAAAGGCCTAGATTTCAAAAAGTACTTTAAAGATCTGCATGCAGTTTTGCATCACCCTCCACTATTCCAGAATAAGAGAAAACTGCATGGTTTGTCTTATGCCTTTCCCAGTGCACATCCTAAGCACATGATTGGTTTATGGGATCTTGAAGAAGTTACTGTCAGATGATTTTCAAGTCTTTCTGTTTAAGATGACAACTAAACATGCCAAGACAGATACTCCAGATGTATTCTAAGATCACTACTGGTATACTCTGACTCCTCACAATTAGTGAGACCTTCTAGTGATCACACTCATGTAAGAATAGAACAGAAATAATGGCAAAAAAAATCAAAAAAACATGTGGCTGTAATCACATTAATATCTCAGATCATGCTAGTCCCCAGATGTTGAGATTATCTCTTGACTTTTAATCATGTAATGGTTGGAATGATCAAATTGGATAAGATTCCAAGAATTGTCTGCATGCCTTCCAATCAAGCACCTGCTGGGACACAGAGATAGACTGAGGATGTCACAACATGAGCTAAATATACGTCCTTTAGGGATGATTCAAGGGGTAACTGTGCAGATGGAAGATAGGCTGACAGACCTAAATATACATAAATACACATGAAAGTTTCTATTTTCACATGATGGTTGACATTAACAGGCTCACTCTCTTACACTGACATTAACCTTTTAGAAATTCATAAAGAACATTGAAAAACCAGCCAGTAGCACAAAAGATAGGAAGACACAGACAATGTGGGAAGAAACCACTAACAATTCATTTTTAAACATTGATTAGCACTTGATCATCAGCACTGTGACTTATATCATTAAAAGTTCAGAATGAGGTAAAAGAGACTAAAAAGAATGCAAGACCAGTATATTTGGAATATACATTATATTGTACACTGTAACGCTCTAAGGGGAGAACCCATACATCAGAAGTCATCCTTTATCATTGGCATGATTTAGAGTCACCAAGAGTGTACAGAGGGCAACCCCCTAAAAACTCAGAATATATATCATATATATGTATATATATACAGCTATGTATTTTAATTTTTTTTACAAAGCAACCTTATCACCTTCAATTTACTCTCCATTACAGTTAATACACTTGTCAAATCTGCAATTCCATTCTTGGAAGCAATTTTCAAACTCACATGTTTGGACAGCTGACAGCACCTCCCTTATTTTTTTTTGTTTGTTTTTTTGGTTTTTGGGGCATCACTGCCCTTTGGTGGTGAGAGTAGGAGACCCAGCCTTGCTGCTGGATTTGAACCTCCTAACCAGTGGGCCGCAGTCCTGCGCACAACCACTATGCCACCGGGGTTCAGCCCTATTTTTTTTTCTACACCTTTTTTTAATCTAAGTCAGCAAATTGCTGTCTTTTCGTTTCCCTCTTCATTTGCAGAAACAAAAAGAAGTCGCAGGGAGTGAGGTCAGGTGAGTAAAGTCCATGGGGCAAGAGAGGAGTACCTGTTTATGCCAAAGGCTGGTGCACTGAGATGGCTGCGTGAGCAGATGTATTGGAGTGGTGGCAAAATCAGTCCCTTGTCTGCAACAAGTCAGGCCTTTTTGGCACACACTATTGCTCAATTTTTTATAACCTCTGAAAAGTATGCCTGATTAACAGTCTTATCTTGTGGAACAAATGCCACAGGCACTATGCATCAACTTTTTGGTCCATTAGCAAGCTGCCGGGTGTCCAGAAGAAGGTTTGCCATCAATCGACATTCTGCCTTTTTGTTTGTTTGTTTTTGTGGACATCACTGCCTTCTGGTCGGAGAAGGAAGCCTAGCTTTGCTCTTGGAGAGCTGCTGCTGGATATGAACTGCCAACCCTGTGGGCCGCAGTCCCGCACACAACCACTACACCACCGGTGTTCAGCCCCCATTTTGCTTTTTTTTGAAACAAGAAATCCACTCATACACGTGAATTTTTCTCATGGTGCTGTCCTTCTAAGCTCTGCCCAACATCCCAACAGTTTCTGTGGTGTTGTTCCCTGAGCAACAAACAGTATTCTATAGTCACATGCTGTTTTCTTAAATTTTGTTTTCGTTTAAATAAGCACTATTTCCAGAGGAGAGGAGAAAACCAGTAACTAGTTGTCCTGAATGTGATTATGGCTCCTGGCCATAATGAAGGCTGGTGACCCCCGGCCTTCAAAGGGCTGTCAAAGACAGATCCCTCAAAAGCAAGGCACCATGTTGCCCTACTGAAATATCTCTGAGGAAACGTACACCTCTAATCTTGGGTGGGGGGCTCTCTTTATTTTTAGTGTGGTGAACCCCCCAGTCACAGTCCCTTGAAATGAGACTTTCTTCAGCCTTGATTTTTTAGCTTAGCTCTTAAAAAGAACTTGTCCCTTACATAAAGGTTTGCCCTTCTCTTAACCAATATGTACCCTAAGATATTAAGGGAGTTTCTAGTCCATGAAATTACTTACTCTAGGCTCATATAATCAGATTTCTTCCCCCCCCCACCCCCAGCAGAATGACTTAGGGAAGGTGGCTTAATGATGTGGCAGAGGATATAGCACAGCTCTTATGTGATATCCTAACCTGGCTGAGTACAAACAGCTCTGACCTTGGGAACACAACTTAAACTTATGTTTATTTTCTGAAAAATAGGATCATAATAAATATTTACATTGCATGGGTGTTGTAAATTTTCCATGGGAAAGTGGATGCGTGCCAAACAATTAACATCTTGGATCTCCATATTTGTGTCCTAAGGCTGCAGCAAAAAAGTACCACAGGGTAGCTCGCTTACAATAATAATAGAAACGCATTCTCAGCTCTGGAGGCCAGAAACTAAAGGGGTCCTCAGGCCCTGCTCCTTTCACGCTGAAGAGGACAACCTTCTTCCATCTCCTGGCAGCCCCAACGCTTCTTGATAAGGGCACTCTCACTCCAATGCCGCCCCCATTGAGAGGAGGCTCGCTCCTCTCTTTCTCGGTGTGCCACTTGGTTTCTTCTCTCTCTCTCTCTCTCTCTCTCTCTCTCTCTTAAAAAGGACATCAGTCATAGGGCTAGATCCCACTTTTACTCACATAGGATCCTTGTTAGTGAGTATCACTAACAAGTTCTTGAAGGATCCCATTTCTGAAGAGAATAGCATTCGGGGTCTTGAAGACTTCATTCTCTCTCTAAGGGGAACACAATTCAATCCACAGTAAGTTGTGTGCAGTCAATACAATGGAATCGTTGCATTTTCCCGTGTGGTTCCTCACAAGGAATGTTCATGACAATCTTGGGAGATAAATCACAATCAACAAATGCCACTTGAGTCCCAGCAAGTCTGAATAAAATCCAGAACATCACATACCATTATTTATCCACTCTCACTGGACAGTTCCTTGACCTGTGTTGGTATCCCTGGCACAAGGATGCAGTCCAGGGATGCAGTGTGAGGGTCTTGACCCAGGTAATTTGCTAACTATCCTGAAGGGCAGCCATCCCAGGAGTGAATGGGATTGGCTGTTGGAAAGCCACAGCACCCAGAGCTTAAATTCAACTCCCCAGCCTACGCAATCGTCACTGAGGCACATGCTTAATGCAAACTGAGCCTCGCTCCCATGGTTCCCCAGAAAAAGCAGCTTTTTAGTCTAGTTCAGTAATTTTTATTCCAGTTATTTAGATTCTATCACATTAATTTGGGGAGGATACATCACTGCCCTCTCGTGATCATGGGAGCTACCCAGTACTGCTCCTGAGAGCCGCCACTGGATTTGAACCGCCAAGCCTGCGGGCTGCAGTCCTGCACTCAACCACTTACACAACCGGGACTCAGCCCCACATTCATTATTAAATCTGAATAATTTCCTTTCCTAAAACACCAGTGTCTCTTTGAAATTACAATTCTTCTGCTGATAATGGAAGAAAACATTTTGATTAAAAAAGAGGCCAAAAAAAAAAAATGAAGAGGGAAATGAAATCCCTCTCTGCCATGAAGTCAATTCTTCCTCAGAGCCACCCTTTAGGACTGGGCAGCAAGCTCCATCTGTAACTTGTAGAGTGGCTGCAGGTTTTGAACTGCTGACCTTCTTGCGAACAGATCAACTTCTAATGACTAAGCCACCCTAAATTTACAAGCTCTTGAGTAAAAAAAAGAAAAGAAACACTTTAAATCAACAGTCAAAGCCATCCTGGTCAATCTATGGAAAGGAATGTTTCAGAAAGAAAACAATATAAATGTGGGAAGGTATCAATTCAATACCAAATAATCTTCATAGACCCCATGTCATCACAATTTGCTTACATAATTCATTATTCTTTATTTTCCTTCCACATTTTAGTATAATGAATCTAATACACTACTTGAATGGCTGGATCATAGTTTCATTTTAAAAATATCAATCTCCATTAGCTTTTTTAACAGTGGAAAATTTAACAAATAAAGCTTATAATATACATCTGTTTATAGCAGTTTGGCATGCTACATAGTTATGAAAAGATAATATAATTCCTGTTGAGATTATCCTCTTTCCTAAAGGAAAAATTATTTAACTTAAATAAAAATCTGAAATGATCTGAATAACTTACCTTTTTGTTAACCCATTTGATGGAGTAGCCTGACATGATTGGATCGACCACACTTTAGAGCCCTCAGATGAACCATGATATGAATAATCATATTTTCCCGCAGTCATAATATTCAGTAGTATTATAGGTGCTACCTGAATCCCATTGTCATCCAGTATACCATAGAGGAATCTAAAGCATAACAATAATCTGATTTTGAAACTCACATCTGTGCTTCAGTGATTCAGGATAGGCTTCTTTTAGCCTCTTTCCTCACAGACACATGTTCAAAATCCACCAGGAGATTTGCATAATTAGAATTTGATTATTCTTGTATATTAGTTTCTGTGAATAAGACAAGGGCCTCATACTTAACAATTTGTTTTCTAGTTCTAGCTAATGAGGCCACACTTGTACATTAATCAAATAGAAATTATAGCCAATGCCACACACATATTATCCAAGATGACCCATCAAATCAGAGCTCTCCCATCCTCCATTTCTCTCTTCCTTGCCCCTGACAGGTATTACTTAAGCCCTCTCAGACAAGGCCGTCAGAAACACTCCTAGAACAATCAATCCCATTTGGCACAAAATAGGAAACTATTTTTCATCCCTCTGTGAACAAGTGGAAAATGCAGCTATTGATTTAAAATGAAGTAACTGTATTTAGTTGAAATACATTTAACCAAAGTCCATTAAAACTCTGAAGTAACTATGAAAAAATGTTCACCCTCTTCCATCCAAGAAATCACTTTTTTATTAACCCTGGCTTTTGCACCAGTCTTGAGGATAAAGCACCACAAAACAAGTTTAATTTCATGCAAGAGGGTCAGTGTGCTATCACTTATGCAAAGAAAGCCTACTTTCATCACACTCTTACAATGCAGCTCAATCAGGAAGATTGCATTTAAGGAAAGTAAATAAACATAATATTGTAAAGTTATAACTTTTTTGGGGAGGAGAGGGAGACATCACTGCCCTCTGGTGGGAGTGGGTGGCCCAGCCTTGCTCCTGGAGAGCTGCTGCTGCATTTGAACTTCCAAGCCAGTGGGCCGCAGTCCCGCACTTAGCCACTACACCACTGGGGTTCAGCCCAAAGCCATAACTTTTTTTTTTTGGCATCACTGCCTCTGGTGGTCGTGAGAGTTACCCAGGGCTGTTCCTGAGAGCCGCCGCTGGATTTGAACCGCCAAGCCCGCGGGTTGCAGTTCCGCACTCACCACTTACGGCACCGGGGCTCAGCCCTGAAGTCATCACTTTTTAACTCAGTTTATATCACACAAATCAGTTTCTTCCTAAGATGACTTAGTTCAGTATATTTTGAACTTCTCTTTCTGCGCATCCTTTGTACAATGGGCACAGCATTCATAGACGCGATGAGACATTTGAATTAAGTAGAGCGAGGCACAAAGTGAGGAGGCCTGGTAGTCCAAGGGTTAACGTGCTCAGCTTCTAATCATAAGGTGATTGGTTTGAACCAAATCTGTAGGAGAGCATTCTTATACACCTTTCTCCTGTAGAGCCACAGTTATTTTCAAATTGCTGAGTATTTATTAGAAGAAAGGCACTTTCCACGCTGTGCCATCAGAATCGTGTCCTAAATCCCCAAACCCAAGCTCACTGCCATAAATCAATTCCCACTCCTAATGACTCGCCAGGACAAAACAAAAATGTCCCCGCAAGTCGAGTGAGTTCCTGAGATGCACGCTGCAGTCGGAAGCCCCATCTTCCTCCTGTGGAGCGGCGGGTCCTTTCAAACTGCAGAACGTGCCTGCAGTAGCTCAGTGCATGGCTACTGCGCCACCAGCATCATTAAGCGAGTTCCTTACTGCCACAGAAATGCATCTGTGCTATCAAGCCTGTTGCACATCAAATTGGATCAAAAATCCAATTTGTATCAAATGGAATTAAATAACTTAAATAAAGGTTAAAAACGTGTCTTAAAATTCATATTTCCCTCCCCCAAAATAAAGTACTCATATTTCCCTTTAAATTACATAAGCAATTAAGAGTATTTTTCAAAAACCACTCTTTTAAAAATATACATGAAATTTTCATTTCCGGGCTTCTTTGCACTTCAATAGTCTTTACATATTGTCCTCTTGGAATTCAAGTACATTTCATTTCTAAACCCTTTAGATCATTCTTAAAAGTTTGCTATGAGTAGAATAACTCAAGGCAGAGAGGGATTATGATGATGTTCTAGGGGTAGATCATTGCTATCCAGTCGATAGTTTCTACCCACGCCATTCAATGACTCGTTACCTTCTTTGGCACTGCGACCGTTCTCCCCCTCTCTTGCTGAGATGTTTCTTTCCTGTGAATTGAACTCATTATCTTCTTAGTTTTCTTTTTTAAGTTTTGAATTGCTATTGTCAATATGATCCCAGATAGATAGCTCTTAAAAGAGGACAGTGTTCAAGACTGGTTATTATTGTTATTATTATCATTATTTTACTAGGGAAGCTAAACTAGTTTGCTTTTAAGAATGCTTCATAGACTTTTTTTTTTTTCACTTTAAAATCTAAAGTTTGTCTTCGGGCAATTGTTTCAGGGGTTCATCTAGACTCTATGGCTCAAGAAATTTTGAATTCCTTCTTCTGTATTATGTCTCTGTTTTCTTCTCTTTTTATAAGACCCTCAGTCATATTGGATCTGAGCCCACCCTTCTGGTCGCAGAGAGGTTAGGCATCGGGCCACTAATCACAAGGTTAGTAGTTTGAAACCACCCACTGCTCCTCCAAGGAACGATGAAGTCTTTTGCTCCTGAAAAGAGCTGCAGTCTCAGAAACCCATAGGAAGAGTTCTTCCCTGTCCTGTGGGACCACCGGGCATCAGAACTGGGTTGAAGACAGTGAGTTTGTTTTCTTTTTGAGTTTTCATGAATAATTTTAACCTCCTGTTAACCCCATCTTCAGGGATCTTATTTCTAACTGAGGTCACATTTACAGGTATCCTGGATAAGGGTTTCGGCATATCCATACATTCTTAATGTATCATTTAGTATGGATTTAAAAATTTGTCACGAATGAACACATGTTTAAATAAGTGGACAAATGATTGAAAATGTATCAGTTCTCATGCTTAGATCCCTTGTCCAGGTAAAGGATTGTTTGGGACCTTGGACCTTAATTTCACTCTTCTAAATCTTGAGACCAGCCTCTTCTACCCCTAATCATGTATTAAAAGTTAAGTTGTGCAAATCCTTGAAACCCTTCCACTGAGAGTCACATTAGTTTATTATTGTTATAGCTTAGCCACCAGCTCAGATCGCATAATTTGCCAAGAACATGTTGGAAGCAGATGGGCATGAAATCTGTGGAACTTTCATTATTTTGATTAGTGCTTGTTGTAAGGGACATCCGCCTCTATAATCAAACATGGCCACAGAGAAACTGAGCTATACTGACAGCAGCAGCCCTGGCAACACAATTCCTGCTTTGCATAGATTTGGTTTCTTCCCTGCCACGCAAAGATTCTGGGCATGTTGGAGGAAAAAGAGACTTTTATTTGAAATTCCCCGGTCTTCTAAGAACTTCTTTGGCTTATTTTCTAATTTCTTTTCAGTTGAGTTTTTTCTCTATTTTATTGTCATTCTCTATGTTATTGTTGTTAGTTTTGGTTTGTTTTGTGTGTTTTATGTGCTTCTGTATATGAAACCCAGGATAGGTAAATCTCTAGAGACAGTAACTGGATACATGGTTCCTTGGGAGTATGTCAGGGGAAGCTGAGGAGAAATGAGTTAATAACAGCGAGTACAAGACAGAAGAAAATGTTTCTAATTGATTGTGGTGACAATTGTAAACATCTTCTTGATATGTGTGACCTATTGAGTTGTGTGACATGTGAATTATCTACAGAAAACTGTTTAAAAATTATATCTGGGTATACTCTCCTTATTCACAGAACATCTTGATTGATTTTCTTAGTAAGTCTAACTTCTGCATTAGGAAATAAGCAAGAAAAAGTTTTCCTTCATAGCCTTTTTCCTTCTTAGAAGAAAATTAGTTGTTTCAGTTTTCATTAAGTCTTTTCATATTGACCCAGAAAGTAAGAAAAGCATTATATGCTTTCTTGTTAAAAAGCAAAATGTGCATTTTATTATTCAAAAATTAGTGTATGAGCACTTCAGAAAGTAGATAGCTATAGAAAAATTAATGATGGAGTCATGTTCTCACCTTTAAAAGAATGATGCTATTACATCTTCATGTATCACTCCCAGTGTATATATGTGTGTGTTTTTATCAAAAATAGATCATACAATAAGTATGTTTGTAATAGTTCCCCAATTAAAGACATCCATAGCTCCATTTCAAGAGCTTCTTATGCCCTCTAACACCCAGGCCTATTCAAATGTTCAGTGTGCCCCAAAATTCCCATTACTACTGAGGTGTTTTAATATGGATTCACTGAAGGACCATACCTTGTTTTCAGTTGCCTTGCATTTTAAATCTTTTTAAATCCAGAACAGTAGTTTTTCTTCTGATGCAAAAGTGATCAAGCCAAAATTATTTCTCTACACAGAAGAAAACAGAAATTTACGAAGACATAGGACTCTGTGATCACCGACATGTGACCCACCCTTTCAAATACCTAATGAAATAACCAGTAAGACTGCCCTGTTGGGCAGTGGAGTTCTATGTGTTTTGAAACTAATGCAGGTGTCACTTCACACACTGGAACCAATGAAGAACATGAGCTGCAGTTATTTTTGAGTGAGATTGGGTTGAGTAGGAATGAAGAAAGACCTTCTTTAAAATAAGGTGGAGGTAAATGGAAGACACCTTGAATTCCCTGGAAAGTCATTAGCATGACCTAAATTCTGACCCAAGCATTACTAGCCTTTATATTATGACAAGACTATAAAATTAAAATGTGTTCTTTGTTCAAGGTAGTTTGCTAAAGGTGATTTTAAAAGTGTTTGTTGTTATTCTACACTGCCCCCCCCCCCCCAATAAAGTCTGCAATAAACTTCGTGTGCAGTAGGAATTACCATGAGTTTAGTAGTGAGTGTTTTCCAAATCTTCCTTATTCTAAAATACTTTTATCCAAAGATTATCATTTAGAAGCTCTGATACGGCCGCCGCCTCCACACGCCGGCGCGGGGGCTGGGGCCACGGAAAGAAGCCACAAAGTTCCTAGTGCGCGGGGCTCCCGCCGGGGCCGCGGTCGGTGGGTCGCCTCCCTCGGCGGCGCGTTGACCATGGCTTCCAAACTCCTGCGCGCGGTCATCCTCGGGCGGCCCGGCTCGGGAAAGGGCACTGTGTCCCAGAGGATCGCCCAGAACTTCGGCCTCCAGCATCTCTCGAGCGGCCACTTCTTGCGGGAGAACATCAAGGCCAACACAGAGGTTGGTG
This sequence comes from Nesogale talazaci, assembly GCA_004026705.1. Lineage (NCBI taxonomy): Eukaryota > Metazoa > Chordata > Mammalia > Afrosoricida > Tenrecidae > Nesogale > Nesogale talazaci. The sequence continues at coordinate 1,587 of PVJH01005217.1, read as the reverse complement.
ATATGGCAAAGCAGTACATAGGGAAAGGTCTTTTGGTTCCAGACCACGTGATCACCCGCCTAATGGTGTCAGAGCTGGAGAACAGGCGCAGCCACACTGGCTGCTTGATGGTTTCCCTAGGACTTTAGTACAGGCTGAAGCCCTGGACAGAATCTGTGAGCTGGATCTTGTGATCACTCTGAACATTCCATTTGAAACGCTCAAAGACCGTCTCAGCCAGCGTTGGATTCACCCTGCTAGTGGAAGGGTCTATAACCTGGACTTCAATCCACCTCATATACATGGCATTGATGAGCTCACTGGTGAACCATTAGTCCAGCAGGAAGATGATAAACCAGAAGCAGTTGCTGCCAGGCTAAGGCAGTACAAGGATATGGCTAAGCCAGTCATTGATCTATACAAGAGCCGGGGAGTGCTTCACCAATTTTCTGGGACAGAGACGAACAAAATCTGGCCCTATGTGTACACACTCTTCTCGAACAAGATCGCGCCTGTTGAATGCAAAGAAGCCTGTTGAGCCTGCCCGTCGGAGAACCAGGGCAATGTGATCAGCCCTTCCATGGCGTGTGAAGCATTGGTGCCACGTCCTACTTAGACGCTCCATCCTACAGCTCGTGCCGTCTTCCCTAGTTTATGCAGTGAACTGGTAGATGCAACCAAAGGAGGAGCTCTCCTTGGCCTTTCTGAATGAGGCACACCTGTCCATGTTGAAGATGCCTCTCTCTGCACAGGTCCCAACCCCTCTGTGAAGAATCAGGTGTAGGTGGAACTTCAACCGCTCCGTGAAGAATCAGGTATAGATGGAATTTCAAACGCTTACCAATTTTTCCAGCCCTGTTTCACGCTAGTAGCATTCTCAGTGGTATTGGCCACTGGCTCTCCCCTTCAGAAGCTGTGGAACGACAGCACCAGCAGGCCTGAGAACGCCAACAGCTCGAGCCCAGGTTTTGCCCCTGGTACGTGCTCTGCCCATCACAGTGGGACTGAAGCCGAATGCTCGGCAAGGCTGCTTCTTTGCTCTGGAGTGTCTGGGCCCACTATTCCTTTCTTTCTGGTTGGAGTGACACCCTTTTCCTGTACCCATGCTGCATGGAATCTCCCCTTGAAAGACCTCCTGGGATGAAATGGTCTGGCTTTCACTAATGTTATCAGGCGGCAGTATTTGTACATCTCTTTTATATCTTCTGAGACGAATACCAATGGTTGTTGCTTTGGTCCCTCTCAAATCTCCTTTTCGAAGAGCTGAGAGCAGGGAGATTGGAGAGCTCTCTTCCTGCTTCACGAACTGAACCGTGCAGAGGGTCTAAAGCAACTGCTGAGATTCTCATGGATGGATATGGCTCCTTTCAATGTGGGGGGAAAAATAAATAAAAGCCTGAATGTCTCAAAGAAAATCTTCCCAAAACACCCATAGATATTAACAGATACTAGCTCATACATGAAATAATGAGATCTTATGAAATTATTGGACCAACAGACTGTTTTACCTTTTTACTCAAGACAACAAAATTGTGTTTTGAAAGTGCTGCTAAATATGGATGCCGACAGTGTTTTTCTCCTGCAAAGGACCCAAGCCTGTCATAAGTG
>PVJH01005216.1:67646-114980 GCA_004026705.1 Nesogale talazaci | reverse complement strand
GAGAGAGAGAGAGAGAGAGAGAGAGTCTGGTCTGGAGGGGGAGTTAATAGAGTTCTGCTGGAAATTAAGACTCTATGAAATGAGAGCTGAAGTTTCTCCCCCGTGGAGCCAGATAATGACAGATTCTAAATATAACCCTTTATTAAATGTGCCTATTTTTGACCGACAGGAATTAATTGGATCCATAAAATCTGTGTGTCTAGACGACTTTGCGTCTTGGCTACTGAATTCTCCAAGTGATCGTGTGGTCAAGGGTCCTCTGTTCTTTGCGGCTGGCTATGAGAGAAAGAGATGTCAAGCTGGGCCTGTGTTTCTGGCAGCCCAGGTTGTCAGAAGCAGACTGAGATGTGACCCAGTTTCCCCGGGAGGTGGCCACTGGTGGTGCTTTCTGGAGAGAGTGACTTTGAGGAACATCTTGAGGGGTTCTATAGGAAAATCAGGCACAACTCCTTGTTGGAGGATAGAGAAATAATGGCTATTTCCAGGACAAGCTGTCTGGTGAGTCTTCTCACAGGCTTTCCCAGAACCCTAACATGGCAGAAACTCTACCCCGCTTTCCATTTTATGTGGTGGGGCTCTGAGGCCCTCGTGGCCCACTTGGAAGGGCCCCCAGCAACAGGGCAAGACGGGGGGGGGGGAGCGGGGGGAGGGAGATGTCATCCTTCTGGTTCTGTTGCCTGCCTGCTGTGTGGCTTTATGGTGCCATTTACTTCCCCGGACCTTCATTTTCTTGGCTATGAAATAGATTACCATACTCCACAGGGCCTACCTTTCAAGGTCATTGTGGGTGGTCACAGAGATTCCCAAAGCACTAAGACAAAGGGCTGGACCTAGGGACGCTGGGCACCCACCCTGGCAGCTTCTTAGAAATCAGGGTCCTCAGTGGCAGTGACCAGCATGGGAGGGCCCTCACAGATGCCGCCCAGCCTGGCTGTGCTCTTTGGAAGAACAAGGTCGCTCTGCTGCCTGTACGGCATGTCCGTTCTCCGGGGTTCTTGGTGCCTCCTGAGGTCCCAGCACAGGGCTGACTGTGCCCACATTACAAAGGCAGAAACCAAGGCCCCATGAGGGGATCTGACCCCAAGCCCCACTATCAGCTCATAGCAGGGCTGGGGCTGCCTGGGGCCAGACTTCTCCCTGTTGCCCTAAATACTCCTTTGCAAGAAGGGAAGTCCTGGGTCAGCCCCCGCTCCGCTCGTCAGCCTGGGGATTACGTCTGCCCGTCGGACTTGAGGTTTGGAGGCCATGATTCAGCCTCCCTGTGAGGGGATAAGTGGTGAAGAGCAGGGAAAATGTTTGCGTCACCCCCAGATCAGCCAAATCGCTCCTGGGGTCTGGCAGGCCCTGCCACCACCACCCCCTCCATGGCCTCAACCTCTTACAGCCTTGGAGTTGCTGTGCCCCTCTGGGACTAGGTACCCTGTACCTGCTGACCTGGGCACCAGACAGCATGGCCAAAACCCAGAGGTCGTGGCAAACAGCAGGTCCTTTCGGTGGCCTGGGCACTGTGTTGTCACTGGCTGTGGGCACACGGCACCCTCATCCTTCCCAGGGAGGCGGAAGGGGAGGAGGTGTGGAGGTGGCCTGCTCAGCAGACTTGACAAAGCAGAGTGCTTGCAGGCAGAGGAGACAGGCTCCGGAGGAAGGTGCGTGTGGCTCCCGGCTCCTGACAGGACCCAAGGAAGGGGTCCCTTACCCCTGATTCAGATCTCCCAAGGGCCCCTGGGCACTCGTCTGGTTCTGTGCTTATTCTCAGATCCGGGGTCTCCCGGCGTCTGTGGACATCACACTTTGACACTCACTGATAAAGGAAAAGGTTGGTGGGTTAAACCCACCCAGAGACCACTGCACAGAGAATGGGCACAAACTCCTTCCATCAGCCCCGAACACCCCACTCCACAGAGTCAAGTTCTCCCTTCTGCCCATGGGGTATTTATGAGTCAGAACCCGCTCCGCGGCGGCTTCCTTCATGCCTGTCCGTTCTAATTAGAAGGGCGAGCCCCAGGAGAGAGACGCAGGGGCAGGCCACAAGCTCAAACATACCCGTGATGGCGAAGACGGGAGCAGGCAGTGCACTCACTGGGCTCTATCAAAAATAAGGTCGCCGTGAGTCAGAGGAGGCGCGTCAGGAAAAGGAGTTAATTTGGACGTCAATCACACGCGTGGACCACTGCCAAGCTGTGCGCGAAGGGTTGGTCCTCCTGATGGCTCTGTTCTTCTTCCAGAGAAAAGCCACACTGACCACACGCATGCGTGCGTCAGGGTTTCTGAGCCCCACACTTGGCCTTGCACATCCTCAGGGGCGGGTCCACGCCCCCTGGAGGTGGGCACTGGGCCAGGCAGCCCGCCTGCCCGGGGACTGCTGGCTTTCTCACGCACGCCAGCATTGGGGCTCTGTGGCTTGAAAATCACACACAGACGCTGATGCTCGGGTCCGCCTGCTTCTCCCGCCTGGATGGCACCGAACAAAGGGTACTCAAGGACTGAACTGACCTTCGACTGCTGGCTCAAGCAGCAGCCGCCTGGGTACCTGCCTGGAGGCTCTATGGGGTGACCCAGCTTCTGCTTTAATGCCAATGCTGACTGCCTCCTTTCCACTCCACTTCCCAAGAGCCCCGCATCTTTGGGGGGTCGAGGGGATTCTGCTCCATGTCAGTGCCAGGGATGAAGCACACGTCTCTGGCCCACATGTCTCTGACTAAAGAACCATCGGGTCGATTCTAACAGTGACACTTCATAAGGTTTCAGAGACTGTACATTTTACGGCAGCAAACAGCCTCATTTTCCTCCCTCAAAGGGACTGCTGGATTTGAACTGCTGACTTTATGGTTAGCAACTTCCACTGCCAAACTCAAAGGCCACCAGGGCACCTTTCTCTCGGATGAGGCCAGCTTTATCCTCTGGTCAAAGCGGTTGAGCCAAGCTGGGCAAGAGATTTCAGCCAGTACAATAGGAGCTATTCCTCTGAGGATGTCTGTGTGGGGGTGGGGGTGGGGAGAGGAAGGGCCAAGGTGGTCTCATTCTCTCTAGATGCCACAGTGCATGGGTACAAGGGTGAATACCAGCAGTAGCCACCTCATGACAATGCAAGAGAACTATCCAGAAAGTGATAATGATGCTGAGGATGTGAGTCCCTAGATCAAACTATGCCTGAAGTCAACACAGATTCTATTTTTTTCAGACGTCTGTGCAGTACTGTCATTTATTGTGTAAGCCTGTTGGAGTTAAACTTTAAGCTATTTACAACTGAAAACATACTGACTTTTAGAATGTGAAAGGCAAAGAAAATTACACACAATTATTTTTTAAATTATTTTTGGGGGTGCATCACTGCCCTCTGGTGGTGGGAGTAGGAGGTCCAGCCTTTGCTCCTGTGGAGCCGCTGCTGGAATTGAACCTCCATCCCAGTGGGCCACAGTCCCATGCACAACCACTGTGCCACCAGGGCTCAGCCCACAATTATTTTTAAAAAAACCCAAAATAGAGATGAGCCAGTCAGGGTGCAGTATATAGCAATGATGAAACATACAGCATTACTCTAGTTCTTTAATGCTTCCTCTCCCCACCTCTCCACCCCTGCCCCACCACTATCATGCTTCTAATTCTACCTTACAAATCTGGCTAGACCAGAAGATGTACACTGGTACAGATAAGAGCTGGAAACACAGGGAGTCCAGGACAGATGGGTGGAGGAGGGTGGGGTGGAAAGGGGGAACCAATTACTAGGATCTACATATAACCCCCTCCCTGGGGGATGGCCAACAGAAAAGTGGGTGGAGGGAGACCTTGGACAGTGTAAGTTATGACAAAATAATAGTCATAATAATAATTTATAATTATCTAAGGTTTGTGAGGGGGAGGGGAGGAAGGGGAAAAGTGAGATGCTGATACCAAGGGCTCAAGTAGAAAGCAAATGTTTTGATAATGATGATGGCAACAAATGTGTAAATATGTTTGACACAGTGGATATATGTATAGATTGTGATAAGAATTGCATGTGCCCCCAATAAAATGATTTTTTAAAATCCCATAAATAGATCCTTACACCAAACAAAGCTGACACGAGCAACCCTGTGGCTGCCCCAAAGCGCAGGGTGGAACTGCCCTGAGAGGTTCTGATACTGGAACGCTTTTCTGGGATCAAAGCTGTCAACTTGCTCCCGAGGAGTGGCCAGTGGTTTCAAAGTGCTGGCCTTGTGCTTAGCAGCTCAGCGGGTCATCACTGTGCCACCAAGGCCCCTCGATACTCGTTCCCTCTTGTTCAGTGCAGCCTTGTTCCCAACAGCCCATGTCCGTCACCAGCTGGACGACCAAAGGGCACGCAGTGCAGACACTCGGTGACTCTCACTCCGCCCCGGGCAGGAATGAAGTCGGAGTACAGCCGGAACGTGGATTGACTTGGGGACGTCTGCGTGCAACTGGGATGTGGATGGACTTTGGAAGCATCCAGTGAAGTGAATGAAGCCAGGAGACAAAGGACCAGGGCTGACAGGTCCCTGACTCATCTGACGTGTCTGCAAGAGGCAAGTGGAGGCCAGTGGCTCTTTGGGACTGATGGGAGCAGGGAGGAGTCACTGCGTATGGGTTACTGAGTTGCTTCTCCGCGGGGTCACACACTGTAGTTTAGAATTGCTCAGAGAGAGGTGGATGGTTGCACAGCACGGTGATTGTCACGGAAGTCAGTACATTCCAGACCTCAAGGGGCAAGTTGCATGTCATAAATATTTTAACACACACACACACACACACACACACGGTACCCCAGTGCCCAGGTCCTGAGAGGCATAGGGGAACCAAGGCTGAAGGGAAAGCAGACAGAATTCCCACTCCACACCCAGGCTCCATCTGGGCGTCCGCTCCGTGAGGGAGCCGTGGGTGGGAACTGCCCAACCATCTACATGATGTTGCTCTCACTGAACGGAATGCTTAAGACCAGCCCTGGACCCAGCCCTGTGGGAACAGAGAACCTTTTGTCTCTGGGAATGGCCCCTTACAGCGGCAGCTCAGACAGAGACCCCTGCCCTCCAGATGTGTCTGGTTCCCTGGTGGCAACCCTCCCAGACCCTCGGCGCTGTGAGGGAGCATGGGCTCCCCTCAGGTCAGCCAGTGCTGCCATGCCCAGGAGGCCCAGGGGCCTGAGTGGGGAAGTCGGCATGCACCGACTCAGAGGCGCCTTGCGGGGCACTGCCCCCATCGTGCCCAGGCAGAGTGAGCGGCCTGAGGTCCTCTACCTTGCTCCTCTCTGCAAACCCAGCAAATGGATGATGACAGGATCCTTTCTCTAACGGAGTGTGAGTCGGCAGTGACTTGATGGCAGCCAGGCTGGTTTTTGTTTCTGTGCCAGTGGGTAAGCACCTGACTGCTGACTTGAAGACCGTGGTTCGAACCTACCAGCCACTCCACAGGAGGAGAAGCAACGGCCTGCTTCGGTAAAGGTTTCCACCATGGACGCCCGCAGGGGCAGTTCTCTCCATCCTGTACTGTAGGGCTGCTCTGGGTTGGGAGGGCTGGGTGGCAATGGGCTTTGGATTTGGTGGGTGGCGCACAAGCTGAGCGGTCGGTTGCTAACTTAGAGGCCTGGCGGTCTGCTTCCATTCAGTGACATCCAAGGGCACCCTGAGTCGGAGATGGACTGCTGGAACCTCACCTCCACACCTCGCTCCCAAGAGAGGTCATGCTAGCAGGCAGTTTGCATTCCCGGGCAGCATTGTAGATCCACTGGGGACCACAGAGGCGGCTCAGGTAACCTGCAGGCACGACCAGTCTGTGCAGAGACAGACACTAGGCAGTTTTAGAGCTGGGACTCCAAGCCCGGTGCTCTTTTCACCTCTCTGAAGACCTGGGGAGCTCAGAGAGGCCAGCAGGGGCTGGGCAGTACTGGGATGAGAGTGGCCTAACAGGGACAGCTCAGGCTCACTCTCCTGAGGCCAGTGGGGGCCTGTGGCTCAGGAAACCCTCAGGAGGCATCACTACTCCTCTCCTGTCTCCTCGTTCCCCTGAGCACCTGCTCCCCTTAAACCCACGGGAACCCTTTGTTCTATTTCTCTCCTGGCTTCCGTTCCTTTCCCCTCTGAAGCCAGAGAGGGGCCATTGGGGAGGGGGGTGTCACTTGGGGAGCTTGGAAGCAGGGAACAAAGGAGAGATGATTGTATTCCTGGAGTGGGCACTCTCTCCACATGGAAAATGTAATCCCCTGCAGTCGGCAGGAGGCTGGCGGCTAATGGGTTCAAGATGGGCTGGAGGTGCTGAGTAAGCAGACTGGGTGTGGAAAGGGCCATGGGTGTGGGGGGGCTGCCTCAGAACCTGCTCCAGGGGAGGCAGGGACACCTTGGGCCTTCTTGGATTCCTGAGTCTTGTGTGCCCCTGGGTCCAGCCACCCGCCAGGAGCTGGGGCTCCTGGAGAGCAGGGTGACAGCACATCCCGCCGAAGTCCCCATCTGAGATGGGAATCCTGTCGAAATCTCCTTGAAAAAAATTCACTGTGGTGAAATGTATAGCCCAGAGCATCTGTCATCCGGCCAGTTCTGTGTGTGTAATTCATGACATTACACTCAGCACGTTGTGCAATCGTCACCACTATCCATTTTCAAATGCTTTCCTCACCCCCCCCACAGAACCCCCAAACCACAAACCAAACCCACTGTGCACTGAGCTGGTTCCACTCCTGGCAGCCCGCGGGACAGAGCAGAAGGGCCCCTTAAGGGTTTCCGAGGCTGTCAGCCTCTACGGCACACACAGCCTCATCTCTCACCTTAGGAGTGGGTGCTGGGTTGGAACCATGGACCTTGTGGTCAGCAACCTAACCCATAATCACTGCATGACTAAGGTTCCATTATCTAGAATTATGTATCCTCAAAATCAGGGGTGTCAAACTGGTGGCTCACTGGCCACATGCAGCCCCTGAGGTAATTTTTTATGGCCCAGGATGCGCTGAAATAAAGTGAAAATAGAGAAACGTTGTTATGATGAAAATAGTGCTTAGGGGAGACTGAGGCAAAGCCATACAAACAATTCCATCATTACATTTTATTTTAGAGGTTCACGGGTCACAAAAAATTACCCCGGAGACCACCAGTTTGACAGCCCTGCTCTAAATAGTATCTCCCCACTTCTTCCCTCATCTGAGCCTTCGGTCTCAGAATCCTTGCCTGCTGTTCCTGACGGGGCTGCTAGTTCAGCGCCATGGACTACCTGTCCAATGCCTGTTCTCTGGGGCCTAGCTCTTTCCATGAAGCCGCGTCATCAGACTTTCGTTTCTCTTTATGGCTGAATAATATTACGTGTATGCATGCTCCATATTTTGTGTCTCCATTCCTTTGGGTCGTTTCCAGACCTCTTGGCTGCTGTGAATAAATAGTGCTGCAATGAACATTGGTGTCTTTATGCATGTGTTTTATTTATTTTTATTTATTTATTTATTTATTTATTTATTTATTTAGGCATCACTGCCCTGGTGGTGGGAGTATGAGGCCCAGCCTTTGCTCCTGGGAGCCAGAATCGAACCTCCATGCCAGTGGGCCGCAGTCCCGTGCACAACCACTACACCACCGGGGCTCAGCCTTATGTATGTGTTTTAAATTAGATTTACATACCGTGCTTAGTGTGTGCGCCTAGCTCATGGGTATTATTTCACGTTCCTGATGGTTCATGAATTCATTCATTGGTCGATGAAAAAAAAAATCCTTTGAGATCTTCCTATATGTCAACAAGCCCAGTGGAGGACATGGAGCTTCCCGTCCAGTGGAGGAAGCAGCTCGGTCCAAAGGCAGTCCGGGGCAGCAGTGGTTCGCTGAGTAGAATCCAGAGCAGTCATAGCTGCTTCTCTTGAGAGCTGGTGAGAGCACCACCTTGGTCGGGTCCCATCCCAGACAAGAGTAGGAGCCTGTTTGAAAGGATCGACTGAAGCATTCCAGACAGCTCGCTGACTTTTGCTTCTTAGGAATATATATATTCCAAAGTGAGGAGGACTTACAGCACTTGCTGGTGAAGGTCAAGGATTATAGCTTTCCAGGAAGACCGACATGCTCCCAACTGAACCAAGATGCAACTTCACGATCAAGGAAAGAAGATGGAAGTGGTCCAATAGTTGCTCTTCCTTGGCCCCACAGTCAATGATCTTGGAAGCGGCAGGCAGGAGACCACATGCTGCATTGCGCTGGGCACGTCCCCTGCATAAGCTCGCGTTGAGTGTTGACGAGGCAGATGTCACTCTGCAGAGCAAGGTGTGCCTGACCCGAGCCGTGGTGTTTCCCATCACCCCACACGCACGTGAAAGTCGGACAGTGAATGAGGAAGTTCCAAGAAGTAAAGCCTTTGAATGACGGTGTTGGCAAAGGAGCAGGGACAGCCAGAGGAGCAAACAGATCTGTCTTGGAAGAAGTCCAGCCAGAGCGCTCCTGAGAAGCGACGCGGTCTCATGCGCTTTGGATGCGTTGTCAGGAGAGAGCAGTCACCTCATCGCACTCGCTAAGGCCGCAGGCGGCACAAAGAGGAAGGCTGTGGACAAAGTGGATGGACACAGTGGCCCAGTCAACCACAGCAGCAGGCATGTGTGAGCAGGGCGCAGGCCTGGGCTGCCCTGCTGTACGTGGGGTGGCTGTGAGCCGGAACCGACTCAATGGCACCTGACAGCAGTTGAAGCAGCAGCTATGAGGAGCCTGGACCGGAGAGAGCCGGAAGCCAGCCTTGGAGAGATGGCCCAGCATCTGTGTTGGAACAAGCCCTCCAAGCATGCTGAAATCCGAGCAACTCAGCACTACAGTGGGAGAACTGCTTAGAGGAGGGCAGCAAAGGGCTCTGAGAGTCTCACACCCATTGCAGGGAAGTCCACCCTCACCTCACCTCTGCTCACCTCTCTGTCTCCATGCCTACTCGGGCTCCAGTGTGTCCTATGCAAAGCCAGGTCCATCTCATTCATTTAGGGCTCAGCTCCAATGGCCCTGCTTCTGAGAGGCAGTCCCTGGCCACCTGTCACTCTCAATTGCATTGTCTTCCTCCAACTCCTTTGTCTCTGGGGCTGTCTTACTCACTATCTTTCCATTGCCCAGAGCTCTTGGTAGAATACCAGCCACAAGGGAGCTGGAGGAACCTTGCCCATCAGGAGTGGAGATGTAGATACTTTAGCACCCAGAACAGTGCCTGGCAGAGTAGATCCTAAGAATATAATTCTTGAATGAATTTGCTAATGACTTGGCATAGTAGGAGGTTGGTCCATAATGTACTGCACTCTGGAACCCTTACTGCAGGGCCACCTTTGTCTTCCAATACCTGGCAGTGTACAGCTCTGGGAGGACAGGCTTGAGCAGGGGAAGTGAGTGGCCTGAGGCAGGGATGTTAACTGTCCTGGGCCTCAGTGTTCTCATCTCCAAATGGGACTGAACAGAGGTGGGCTACCTACCTCATCGCCCCTCACCCCTCACCCCACCCTGCCCAGTCCCACAGACTCTCAAACCTCGTTGGTCATCAGAACCATCTGGGGAGTTATACATACAAGTGAACTGTACTGAAGCTGCAGACAGGCGACAAAGCACTTGACACTCAGCACCTCCTCGGTGCCCCGGAAACAGATCTGGGTGGCTTATTTTTCTGCTTTCCTTTTTTTGTGGTTCTTGTCATAATAAAATATATAAGGAATACTTTCACAGATTCCAAAAAGTGCTACCTTATGCACAATGTATCATTACAATTTGGGGGGCCATTATAAAGGTAATGCATATTCATTGTAGCATTCATACTACAGAACTGAGCCCTCCCCAAATGACCAAAGCCCTCTCCCTCCACTTCCTGATCCAGTTCACTGCAGCTAAGTGTCCTCAGCCCCATGCGGAGTTGCTCTCCTTTGGGTGTTTATGTGCAGAATTTCAAAAAGAAAAGCACTACACAAAAATCAACAGGCTCTTCCCCTACGTAATCATTATATCCCTGGACATCTTTTTGTGTCAATCTGTACTGCTGCTAAGTCGCTGTTGGGCTGGGGCCTACTCATGGGGATTCTGCATGTGCTGAGGAGAACTACTCCATAGGAGATGGCTGTGACTTTTCAGAGGTTGATTGCCAGGCCTTTCTTCTGAGGCACCTCTGGGTGGGTTTGAACTGGACATGCCTCAGAAAGACTACAGCCTTTCGGTCTGTAGTAGCATACTTCACCATGTGGCTACGCAGTCCATGTCCACATAGTGCCATCCTTAATGCTGGTGATGGGGCCTCTGCCTTGGGCCTCACTCTGACCCTTTTTTACTGTGTCCCTCTCCATGAAGTGAAAGGGCCTAAAGCAGTGGTTCTCCTCTATCCTCATGTCACGACCTTTTCAGACAGTTCCTTATGATCTGGTGGCTCCCCAACCATAAGGTTCTTTTCATTGCTACTTCATATCTGTAATTTGCTACCGTTATGAATTGGGCGACCCCTGTGAAAGGGTCCTTTGACACCCACAAGCTGACAACAGCTGCCCTAGAGGCTGTGGGGACAGGCCCACCATGTGTGCACAACCCTTTAGTTATTGGGTGGGGACTGCAGATGGAAAGAAAAGACGGTGATGGGTGGGCCAGGGCCTCCACCTGCTCTCTGGCCTCAGACCACTCACATCCTGACAGCTGCCCTGGTACAGATTCTACAACCAAAAAATATCCCCAAACACACAGCTTCTGCGACAATACCAACTCCCAGTGACCCTCTGGAAACTCACAGGGGCTGCCCCTGGAATTTCGAGGCTGAAGCTCTTTTCAGGAGTGGAGAGCCTCCTTTTTCTGCCCGGGAGCAGGTGGTGGGGCTCTTCCCTCTCCCTGGACACTGCATCTCAAAGAAACCAGTGTTCTGTCAGTGGAGGCTTTGCTTGCCTGCCTGAAGTCAAGCAGTTTTCGGCGGAGCTTCCTGACTCCGAAAATGAACCAGACAGAAAGGTTTGGGCCTGACCTCTGTCACAGTCAGCCAGCGAAAACCCAGGGCCTACACAGCCCCACAGCAAGCCACCAGGGGCCCCGGCGGGGCAGGGAAGCATTTTGTTCCTTGGGCACCTTGAGTCCGGCCGACTTGACAGCAACCACCTTCTTCATGGCGCTTGGTTACCCAGTGCCATGCTTTTCTCTCAGTCATTCCCCTATTGGTTGTAAAGGTAGCACAGCCATTCCCCTATTGGCTAGAACGTAGCCCAGTCCTTTCCTGATTGACTAAAACATAATGCAGCCATTCCAATGATGATCTCAGTGATTTTCCTGCTGATATAGGCTTAGAAGATGCCTTTCAAATTTTTATGAATACAAATCAATGCCAAGGCCCTCGTGCACACAGCCCAGACACTTTACTCCAAAGACTGGCAGGGTCACCTCCTCTCGCCTCAGGTCCAGAGTCTGGACAAGCCTCATGACAGCGGTTGACTTCAGAACTTTGGCTCTATTTTTTTTTCCTGGCAACTTTTGATTCCACCCCAGATGTATCCAAACAGCATTTTCCCCTAAGTTGCTGAAGTGCTTAAAACAGAAGAGGGAGGAATGAGGGAAGGCAACCGCAACGGAAGCGCTTGCCTGGTTTGAAGGGAAAATGAGAGTCTGACCTACTGACTGGGAAGGGAGGCAGCACGCAAGTTGGTGCTTTTCAGCTTAACGCTTTGAACATCTCAGTCCCCATTCCCCATCACGCCCCGCATGCCAGGATTGAGGGGCCACTTGCTCTCCACACGCTTGGCACTCTCTGCTTCCTGCCTCTTGCACATGCCTGCAGTCTTCTCATCCCAAGATCACCGTCACCATTTCAACTGTGCAGAGTGCCTCTTCCTCCAGGAAGCCATCCTTAACCTCTCAGCCAGAAGCCCCTTCCCAATCCCCATAGTTCTTTGCTTGTAGTTTTCTAGCCCATGTCTTGCTTCTCCTCCAGATGATTTGCAGCTGGATAAGCATCATTATTATAAACAGAAAGAAACCATTGAAGTAGTCGATGATTTAATCTTACTTGGATCCAGATTGATACTCATGTCAAGAAATAAAATGATGTATTACACTAGGCAAATATGCTGCATGAGACCTCTTAAAAAAGTGTGTATAGGCACAGATGTCACTTTGAACATGAAGACTTGACTCAAAATGAGGCGTTCTCAATGGCCTTGCACACATGTGAACATGGGACAGTGCACAGGGAAGATGGGAGAAGAATTGATTCCTTTCCATTTGGTATTGGTGGGGAATGCTGAATGTCCCATGGCCTGTCAGTAGAAGGAGCACATTGAGCTTGCAAGGAGTTCAGCCAGATTGCTCCTGAGAAGTGAGGAGAATATGAGCCATCAGGAGGTACCGGCCCGTGGAGAAGGACACCATGCTTGGTAAAGCAGAAGGTCAGTGACAAAGAGGAAGACCTTCAATGAGACAGATTGATTGACACAGTGGCTACAATACTGGGCTCAAAAATACCAACAATTGTGAGACTGGGGCAGGACACGACATGGCTTTGCTCTGCAGTGTGTGGGGCCCTGGGAGTTGGGACACACACCACGGCACCTAACCACCATGATAACTAGTACTGACATGCTGGTCCTTGTAACTCTCTTTCTTAGCACTGGCCACAACATCGGGAACATAGGCAATGCTCACTCACTGATTGCTGAATGAATAGAGTGGGAAATGGAGGAGGTCATTTGATTTTGCAAGGACAAGCTTAGTCTTCACCCTGCTTCTTGGGGTGCAGCTGGAACTGGAACTAGGCTCAGTTCTTCTGGGTCCCATTCACAGATGGACTACCACTTGGGATGCTCATGGCTCAGTGCTCCCCCGCAAGAGTTTGCTCTCTCATGAGACTGTAACTCTTCTTGCGAATAGGAAGCCCTGCCTTTCTCCCTCAGAGAGGCTGGTGTTTTTGAACTGTGGACCCTGTGGTTAGCATTCCAAGTTGTAACCACTATGCAAAAGATCCCAAGAGAGGCCAAGCAGTCAGGAAATTTCTTCCTTTTCTTTCCAGAGTACTTGAGCCCCTTTGCTGGTTTCCAAGTCCCGCTTGGCCTTTCCCTCCAGTTGCAGCAATTCTGTGCCCTGAGAAGGAAACATGATCACAGTCCGGGGAACTTGGGGAACTGTTTCTCTGTGGGACAGGTAGCTTTGAGTTCTTGGTAGGTATGAGTCTGGCAGCTTGATAGCAAGGAAAGGACCTCTCAAATCCCTGCTCTTCCTCCAGGTGGCATGTTTCCTTTGGTTTAAAAGGAGCCCTGTTGACTCAATGGCTAACTGAAGCATTAGCATGCTCAGTCGCTAACTGAAAGATCGGCGGTTCAAACCCACCCAAAGACTCCATGGGACAAGAAGGCACTATGCATTGGAATGGACTCCATGACAACAATCAAAACAACAAGTCTTGACAACTCAAACCTCTGAGATCACAGAAAGCCACTCTTTGCAAGGAGTGAACTCCAACTTTAGTTTATGCTCCACCTCATGTAAGGAGCTCCTTTTGGAGTCAAAGAATGAAAGAGTTGGATTTAGAGCAAGGAATGAGGTGGAAGAACTCCATCATGGGCTATTAGGGAGGGGGAGATGGAGAAAGACGAGACTGAGTTGGAAAGTCCTTTTGGCTTCTCTGAGCTGCCCAACTTATGTTTATTTTCTTTCTTGGATGCTATTAACCAGGAGGTTCCTTCTGATGTCTCCTCTACCAGAATTGTGCATCTCACTGCTGGGATGGTCAGTGGTCAGCTCCTGCCTCTAGTTGCTCAGTATGAAGTTTTCCCTTAGACCCATCTCAGCCAATGGGTTTATCTGTGTCAGGGTGGCCTGATGGCATGGACTTTTCCTGGGTTGATTTGGAGAGAGAGGTGGGGAGGTAGGGGATGAAGAGAGAAAAATAGGCAGAGTCTTAGACCACATCTTAATCACATGCACTGTCCCAGAATTTTCTGGGTCTGGAATTGACACTCGGGGGCTTCTTGACTCCTTCCAATGTTGTTCTGTGTTTTGAGAATCTGAAGGTGCCTCCAGCTTCTGCCAGTGAGTACAACTGCTCACTGTGGCACACTAACCGCTGTCCAGGGACTGCTGGGTGGCTTGACCTGGGGTCTAGGCCAACATTTCCCCCCATGTGCACAGCCTCTCTCTGCACGGTGTGGTTTCATCCTATCCTGGGCTCTGCTTCTGTGGGGATTTATACTTTGACCAGAATGAGTCATGATGCCTGGATTTATTTGTTCCCGGAGAAAATAGCAGAGGGCATTTATGGGCGGTGGTGTTGGGAGTCTGCTCTTTCGGGGCCCAAACCAGAAAAGAGAAGAGGATATTCCTCAGGGAGGTTTCCCAGGCAGCAAAGGCCAAGGTTGTCCCAGGTCTGACAATGGCTAGAGTCTCCTTGTCACTGCAGAGGGTGGACAGACTGGGATAAGAGGTGTCACTGTGCCTGGTAAGAGAGGGGGTCCCATCCCTCGAAGCCTCTCCTGTCTCCTTTCTCTGTAGCCAGGCAGGGGTAGTGCATTAGCCCATTCGGCATCTGCCTCAAGAGTCTACACTTTCCATACCATCTCCTATATACACATTCCTTACAAGAGCATGTATTTGGGCTTGGCGTCACCATGTCACAGATGAAGAAACTAGGGTCCATAGGTGGCAGTGGCTGGCTGAAGAGCGCCTAGTTGGGGAGAGAGAATGCAGGTCATGTGAGTCTGAAACTGAGGTCAGGAGCTGCTCAGCGGAGTCTTCCAGACAGCAGCCAGGGCAGAAGCCCCACCGGCTCCTCCCCAACCCCCATGGCCTGGGTCAACAGCCTCATTCTGTGATTAAGCCAGGAACAGCCCCTGGGCGACCTGACGGTCAGTCTGCAACTTCACCCATACTGCCCTTTGGGTTTAGACATGGAAGACCCCCCTGAAAAGGCACACATTTCTGATGTGTGCCACTGTACAGGAAGTCATGCCTGACTCCCATTAGTATTCAGTCTAGGAAGAGATCTACTGTCTTGAGAGAAGACACCAGAATGACTTAGGGTGGACTCCAGCTCTCAGACACTTCACCCATGTGCTTATTCAGCCAGGTGGCCCCAGTGCAGACCAAGGCTAGGGTGAAGGCTGGGGGTTGGGTCTTTGGAGGGGGTCCCGGCTCAGTCTCGGTTTGCTGCCTGCCTGTGACTGAGTCTGTTTCTACTTCTACTTCTAGCTCTTGGCTGCCTCACCTGTGAAATCAGAGAGTTGGGGAAAAGTCATTCCCAAGGCCTTCCCCAGGCAGGAGAGAAGGCCGCAGGAAGTCCTGCAGGTCCCGTGAACACACCTGGGACTCTCAGGCCTGCCTGTAGCCTGCCCTGCCCCTCCCCACCCCAGACCCGACTGTCTCACAGGGTCAGGGGCTTGGGTCTCAGCACATGCAGAGAGCCTCTCTGCCTGGGTCTCCAGCAGAAGACGAATCCTCTGGAGAGTGGTTTATGGAGAGGCCAAGGGTTCAACATTGTCCAGGAGGTCTAGTCCAATCCTTGTCCAGCTCAGAGACTGACCCATCGCACTCATTGCTCAGGCCTTTGTGTGTGTGAGCGTGTGTGTGTGTAAGTGACTGTGTGTGTGTGTTCAGGGGGTGATGGTGCCTGCATCAGAGCCCTCGCCCAAGGCCAGCAGACCTCTCCGTCTCCTCTCCGCTGACTCATGTCCCCCCACAGCGACCCAGGCACACAGCCCCCTCAGCATCTGACCACACAAGCCCTGCTTTCCGTGGTTGCAAAAGTCATCCAGAGGAACCCTTCAAAGGAAGGGAGGCTGTCTAGGACTCTGACTGCAGATGAGTCAAGCCAGCACGTCTGTCCTTTCGTTGCTGAGGGTAGTGGGGGACTGTGCGAGATGCTGCTTCTCCCTGCTCCCTATAAGGACATCTTGGAGACTTAGCCTGGTGGGTGACTGGGGAACAAATAGAAAAATCTCCCAAGTTCCTTCTTCATTTTTCACTCAGCCTGGTTTCCCTCGGCCTTCTCAAACCCACCTTTTCTCAAGCTCACTTCCCTTTGACCTCGTTCATTTGCTGTCTCCCTGCTGATGCTTCCCTCCGCCCCAGGAACACTGCCTTCTGCCAGACCTCACCCGGGCCCCAGTGGTTGTCCACACTGCAGAAGTGCTGGGCCATCATGAGGGGAGGGCCCGCAGGCAGTTTCCCTGGGCTTTGGCCATCCCAGCACTCCAGGCTTCCTCGTGCTCAGCTGAGGGAGCAAAGTGGAAGCTACGGGGAGGAGACCTGAAGGAAAGCTAAGGACCAAGATGGGAAGTCCAGAAATCAGGAAGAGGAAATGGACAAGAAGAAGAAGGCATGTCAAAACCACTGCCAACTCCCAGGGACCCCATAGCACAGTGGGACTGCCCTCTGCATTTCTGGGACTTTGGCTCTTCACGGGAGTAGAAAGCCTGTGTTTCTCCCGAGGAGCATCTGGAGGTTTTGAACTGCTGACCCTGAAGATTGCAGGTGAACGTGTGACCACTGTACCCACAGGGCTCCTTTAGGAGAAGGCAGAGGAAGGGCTCCGCGGAAGATTCCAATCATGAAATGCCAGTAGGTCTTCTCAAAACGGCCTCTCTCTCTTTGCCCCCCACCATCTCCCGTCCATCCCCTGCTCTCTCTGGGCTCCCAATGTCAGCCCCCTTTCCTCATCCTTGGAAACATCAGTGTAGTTAAGGTTATTTGTATCTGTCGTTTTACCACCCACTTAAGAAGTTGGGAACTGACACTTCTAGCCCATGGTTCTCAGACTTGCAGATCCAAATGCCCTGGCCCCATCCTGGGCCTAGTAATTCCGAATCTCTCGGGGAGGGGCACCCTGCCCCCTGTCTGAGAACTGTGACTCTGGAGAGGAAGTCAGACGGTCTGCTCAGGTTACAAGGAGTCCAGGCAAGTGCTCTGGACCTCCTCTGAGTGTACTTATGCCCAGGCCTGATGGACCCTGGGCTGGGAGAGCTGTGCCTAGCCCTGTAATTGGCCTGGCAGGTCCCTTCATACTGCTTCTCGCTCCACGAGCAGGTACACCTGCATAGCCCTGTGCCCCCACTCCTTGTTCTCACAATGCTCTCCTGCTGGGTCCTCTGGGACATAGGAGCCCATCTCTTTCTGACCTGCCTCTTCTTTCCTTCCCCCTTCACCTGCACAGGACACCTGGGTGCTGCCCTGAGTGCCCTTCCCAGTCCCTGAGACTCCCACAGCCTTCCTGCTCCGCTCCACACCTGCCGAGTCTCCTTCCTCAAGCGCGTCCTCCATCGGGTGGCCAGATCCACCGTTCTAAATCACAACTCCAGCAAAGGGCATTTATAGAGGTTTGAATACAGGCATGTACATACACAAATATATTTATATAGGAAAATGGGGAAATAGATCTATGTGCACCTATTTATAGATTTAATATTCAGGCAGCAGATGGACATTAGGTCTGTACTCATTAGGTTTCTACTCAAGTATTCCCTCAATGCAAGAATAGTTTGTTCATTAAACTCGCATTCTGTGGTTCTCACCTTTCCGACATGATTGTTGAAGACAAAGCGGGTGCAAAAGCAAATGTGGTGAAGAAAGCTGATGGTGCCCAGCTATCAAAAGATACAGCGTCTGGGGTCTTAAAGGCTTGAATATAAACAAGCAGCCATGTAGCTGAGAAGCAACAGAGCCCACATGGAAGTGCACCAGTCTGTGATCACGAGGTGCTAAAAGGATCAGTTATCAGGCATCAAGGAACAAAAAATCATATCCTTGTGAATGAAGGGGAGTGGGGAGTGGAGACCAAAGCCCATCTGAAGGTAACTGGACATTCCTTTACAGAAGAGTCATGGGAAGGAAACAAGCCAGTCGGAGTGTAGTATAGCAACCATGGAACACACAACTTTCCTCGAGTTCTTGAATGCTCCCCACCCCCACCCCTCAATGTCATGATCCCAATTCTACCTTACAAATCTGGCTACACCAGAGGATGTATACCAGATAGGAACTGGAAACAGGGAATCCAGGACAGATCGATTCCTCAGACCAATAATGAGAGTAGAGATACTAGGAGGGTAAGGGTAAGATGGCGGAGAAAGGGGGTACAGATCACAGGGATCTACATATAACCCCCTCACTGGGGGATGGATGGACAACAGAAAAATGGGTGAAGAGAGATATCAGACAGTGTAAGACAAGACAAAATAATAATAATTTATAAATTATCAAGGGTTCATGAGGGAGGAGGAGCAAAGAGGGAGAGGAAAAATGTGCTGAAACCAAGGGCTTAAGTAGAAAGCAAAAGTTTTGAGAATGATGAGGGCAACAAATGTACAAATGTGCTTGACACAATGGACAAATGTATGCATTGTGATAGTTATATGAGCCCCCAATAAAATGATTTTAAAGAGAAAAAAAACGACAACTCCAGAGAACCACTCTCTGGCTCTAAAACATTCAATAGCTCCCCAGGGCCTCCAGGATATACCCCCTTGCTTTGACAGTTAGGGTCTCTGTGGTACCCGCCTTGCACATCCCAACCTTCTGTCTCACGGCTGCACTCTCTGGACCTTCTCCTCCAGCCACGTGGGACTCTGCCCCTGCACAAAGCCTTCTCCTTCCCACCTCTGCACCCTCACCTGTGCAGCTCCCTCCCTGTTTCCCTCCTCAGCCATGTCCACGCTACCCTTCTGAACTCCTGCCTCCTCCTCTCCAACAGCCTTTTCTCTGAACCCCCGCCCCTTGCTGTCTGACTGTCTGGGATGGGCATTTTGTGAACATGGGCCGTCGCTTTCCATTCCTTTTCCCCATGGACTTAGCATGCCTGCTTCCCATACGCGTTTCTGTGAGTTTGCTAAGTGCTGAGCCCTGGGATATGACCATGATCTAGACACTACAGACGCAACCCTCACAGCCAGGAAGGTCTATGGCGCAGTGAGGTGGCGAGGGGCGAGGTGCTCAGCAGGCGGGGACCGCAGATTTCTAGCCAGCCTGGAGGTGGAGCTCCTTCTACCCTGGCCCCCCACCCCCATCCCTGAGGCAGGGGGAGTGGACAGATCTGTGCTCCTGGCCTGGCTCTGACACTTCCCAATGATGTCATCTCTGTGAGGCTCAATTCTCTGGCCTATAAAATGGGACAACCAACCCTACTTCCCAGAGAAGTTGCTCACCCCCGGGAGTCCCCATTGCCTCCTGTCCTCAGCGCCCATTGGATCCCAAAGGTTCAATAGGTACCAATAGGCTTGCCAATAGTGCCTTTGAGGGGACTTGAGGGAAGATCTTCCCCTGAAGAAGCCTCTCTCTCTACACACACCTCCACTGTCAACCCCAGTCCCTGCGGCCCCTGGGCTCCCCCTGTCCCCACATCCACACACGTGGGTACCTTGCCTAGGAGGGCTCTCAGCTTGCTAAATGCAAAGACGACTTCTCCTTCGGAGGTGGGAGCCTCAGGACAAACCCTTGTGCTCCGCTTTGTCTTTTCTCTACACTGGGGTGGGGGGTGGGGTGGGGTGCTTCCTGCTGCAGGGGACAAAGTTCCAAGAGGCCCCCTGCAGACCTGTCCCCTAGCTCTTGCCACCCAGTCTGTCTGTGCAGACGCAGAGGCACTCTGTGGGTCTCTGAGACTGCAGCTGTAGGTTGGAGGGGAGAACCCAGTCTGTCTCCCTCGGAGGTGCTGGTGGTTTTCACCCCACCCCCCAATGCATCACCCCCACCTTCCCGGCTTGGTGAGGAACATCCAATGGCCTTCAAAGACAACGGACTTCATGATTGCGATGTCAATGTGCTTGAGTCACGGGGGTGGGATTTCTCTGAAACCCACCAGGGCCGAGGAAGCGGGGCAGAGTGCGAGGGGAAGTTGCTTTCCCTTTTCCTCCTGAGCTGAGCTGTTATTGCTGTGCCAGCCCAGACATGGGCAAAGCGGTTCAAGATGCCTGACGGACGCCTTGGCGTTGGATCAGCTTTGCCCGGTTGGGGTTCTGAGCTGGGGACAGGGGGGCAGACGGCGAAGGATTAAGAAAATAGTGGCAGCCCACCCCCAGCCTGCCTGTCCACCCTCTGGCCACTTACACTGCAGTCCTGGCACCCTGCCATCTGACAAGGACCTAGTCTGGTAAATCCGAGGTTTCCTGGGATGGGAGACAGCTGGCAGGCCCTTCTCTGGG
The DNA here is from genome assembly GCA_004026705.1 of Nesogale talazaci. NCBI lineage: Eukaryota > Metazoa > Chordata > Mammalia > Afrosoricida > Tenrecidae > Nesogale > Nesogale talazaci. The sequence continues at coordinate 94,924 of PVJH01005216.1, read as the reverse complement.
GCAATGGGACCCGTACTGGGGGGCAGACTTGGGGGAGGATGCTTTTTCCACCAGCATCTCTACCTGACAGCCTTCGCAGATGAAGATCCTCAGGTGACCAGTCTCCCTGCTAGAGTGCCTGCCCTCCCCCACTCCTCCCTGCAGCCCCAGGAACTGCAGACCCAGATGTGAGAGGTCTGAATGCTCTGAGGAGATGGAGAGTTTGACTCAGAAGGGGCCTCTCCACCACATCGCCCAGGCCTGACTTTAGGTTGCAAGAGGAAGCAAAGCAGCCCTCCCCGTCCTGCATGACTGAAGGCAGAACAGATCCACTGAGCATTCTGGACAGTCCTTGTTGCCATGTGGCACCTGGGGGCCAGCAGTTAGGTGTCCTCACTCTGCTCCGGAACAAGCGTGGTTGAGAGAGCTTCTCCCAAGAGCTTCCTTCAAGTGGTGGCGAGTCTTTGGACTGAAAACACTTGCTTGTGGTCCTCTGAGGGGCCTCAGAGGAGCTGAATGAATGCATACCACTGAGGTGGTGCATAATAGTCAGCCAGTTGACCCCCAAATGACACTGGCATCAAACTCTTATTCCCCAAATCAATATCCACTGAGAATGATGTCAGACGAGACCCTGGGAATGCTGTCCAGAGGTAAGAGAAAATAGGAGTTGGGGCAGAGAGTGGGAAGGGGGAGCCATCAAGTAGTCTGTGCTGAGGGGGGGCATCAAGTGGGGGTAGGGCCGGTGTGCCCCATCCATCCTCTTCCTGTTTGCTTCTCTCAGCCCGGCGGTGGCAGAGAACATTATCGAGCCAGGAGGCCATAGGGCGTCAGCCCTGCGTCTTGTAGCATGAGCTCTTTATGATGGTGAGACCCTGGCCCTTCTTTCTGCTCATCTCAGCCATGCCTTCCAGACTCTGCTCACAGACTCTCTTCCCAGAGAACCTCTTGAGACTCCAGACACAGGGATTTCTCACTGAGCTTTTGCAGTGAGCAAGACACTGTAGGGGCTGCTCTCAGAGATGTTCATCTGAGAGATGATTATCAATAGAAGCCATGGACCCCATCAGTTATGGACCCAAGGGACCTCAACCCAAGATCTGAAGTCCTCTGTGTCACTGGCGAGAGGCCCCAGGATGGCGATTAGATGATGAGAAGGATCCAGAAGACTTCATGGAGAGAGAGGCCTGACGAAGACGAACATCATTAACACTAGGCCACCCTTCATTTTGTATCTTTTTTTAATTATCGCAAGGACATTAGTGTGGCCTTCCCAACTGGTCTGTGGGCTACTTGAAAGTGAGACCATGGCGTTCTCATACCAATATTTTGCAGAGTCTAGCAAAATTCATTAGCAGATGTTTAAAAACAGCTATTGTTCAAAATAAATTGAATCAAGGAATAAACTGTTGGACTCAATCTCAACCATGCACGCCATGCTGCACACAATATGTCTGTGCTGACGGGGAGCGGCCCCAACACTCCTTCAGCCTTTCAAAGTGTCGCTATTTGATAGCACAGATGACCACCCAGCCTTTAGGAAGAAAAACAGTAACACAGGGAATTACTACTCAGTATAGTGAGTGACATGGAAATGGAAATACAGAATTTTGGGGGCAGCCAATTGATGGGAAGGATGCTGAGAGAAAGTCCCAGAGCAAATGATCTCTACATTGATAAAAGAGTATTCAAAAGACTCCTTAATTCTAGTCTTAAACACCAACCAAAGCTAGACAACAATAATGAAGCCACCGTTTTCATGCACTGGGTAGCAACTAATTTGGAACTCAAACCCTGACAGCAGGTCCATGCAGAAAGTGTCTCTACCCCTCCACCCCCCAATGCAGCTCAGATTTCTCTCTGAGGGCACTCTCCTTCCTGGAGCACAGGGAAATAGAGTTCAAAATGGGGTGTGGCGGTCTTGCTGGGTGGAGGCAGCGTGATTGGAACTAAAAAGTTGGCTAGGGTCTCAGGTTGGGGAGGCAGGATACTAGCAAAGAGAAAGCCTAAGAGAAAGAAGCACCCCCTTCCCACCACTACCTAAACAACTCGCTGAAAGCCCCCTTCAGGTCTTTGATGGACTCCTGAGTGGAGTGTGCAGAGCACGAGACTCTGGAAGGCCTATCTGCACACAGCCACGGGGACCAGGGATTTGAGAGCTCCCTAGGGAGAAGCTGGGGTCACACTCAGCCAGCCTGAAGACCCTGGGCCTTCAGTGGAGACCCCAGAAAATCGAGGCCTTATGAATAGGGACTACATACCAGGAGTAAGGACAAGATGGGGTTAGACCTACCCTCCCCATGGCCCAGACCAAGCACTGACAAAGTTTAGGTGATGTTACTAGCGATTGAGCAGCTCACAAGCACAAATTTCAACATAATTTAGAGGAAGGCTACGTAACCAGAGTGTGAAAACCCACCATGCTCAGTATAGTAGAAAAAATGGCCAAATCATCAAAGAGGCAGGAAGTAGTGGCTTATGACCTTGAGATAAAGTTATCAAAGAAGCAGGCCCAGAGTAATCCATATATCAGTTAGCAAGCAAAGACTTCAAAATAAGTGGATTTTAATATAATAAACAGAGCAAAAGATAGAGAAATATATCCATTTTAATACAAAATTAGAATCTTTATATGAAAAGAATCAAATAAAATGAGGAATTTCAAGATAAGTGATCTGCATCAGAATGTATTGGTGGGTTTAACTGCATACCTGATACAGCCAAATACAGCCTTAATGAACTTGGAGACAAATCAATAGAAAATGTCTAAGTTGAGACATAGAAATGAAAAAGTGAAATAAAAAAACACATCAGGGATGTGATGAACATGGTGTAATGACCGAATGCACACTCAACTGGAGTCTAAGACACAAAGAAAGACAGAGGCAAACATTAGACTTGAAAAAAAAAAAAAAGGTAAAGACTTTCTAGATTTGATGAAAGACACCAGTCAGATATTAAAGAGTTTTAGAAAATCCCAAGATGAACAAATACAAAGAAAATTACACTCGGGCACATTATAGTCAAACTGAGGTTGAAGATAAAGAGGAAAGCAAAATGGAAAAGGACTTATTACATTAAAGGAACAGCACTAAAGCTGGCATCTCAACAAAGCCATTCAGCCTTTAGTACAATGTCATAGAGTGATATTCCATACTGCTATTCTGTACCTAGTGAAAATAGGCTTTAAAAATTAGGGTGAGATGAAGATATTTTCAGGCAAACAACACACACACACACACACTCCTCCAAAAGCATAACCATTGTCGGCAGCCCTGCAGTGCACGAAATATTAAATAGCATTCTTAGGCTAAAGGAAAATTATTTCAAATGAAAGCACAGAGGCAGGTAAAAAATAGACAACTAGAGAGGGCAACGAGGTGGATAAATAGAAATAAATATTGATGCTTTAAAATTACGACACACGGAATCAATTATAAGGATATACACATAACCTCCTATCTGGATGACAGACATCAAAGGAATGGGCTGGGGGAAGAGGTCAGGCAGTGTAAGATATGACAGAACAATAATAATTTATAAGTATTGCGGGTTGGTGGGGGAGGGAGAGCAGGGACAGAGGGGAAAGGTTGGAAAGCTGATATTAAGGACTCAAGGGGAAAAGCAGATATTGGAGAATGATAACAGTAGCAGACATATGAAGGTGCTTGCACATTATATGTATTGATGTATTGTGAAAAATGATGTACGAGCCCCCAATAAAATGATCTTTAATTGAAAAAGTCACAACACATTTAAAAATCAAATTTATGGTAAAAACAACACAAAGAATGGAACTGGAAATAAACTGGAACCAGAACTGGAATTAAATCTCATAAGGTTCTGTGTTGTTCAGGATATGACAAAAGTACTAATTTGATGTAGATTGTAATAAACCAAGAATGGACATTTGAATTTCTAGGGTAAATAAGAAAATGTTAATCAAAGGAGGTGCAACTAAAAAAATGTAACAGTGAAAAACCAGAATAATACACAATACTTGAATAGTTTAAAAGGAAGATAGAAAGGAGAATTGAAAGGACTCGTCCCACATCTTACAAAAAAAGAAAAGAAAAGCAGGACATACAGAACACACATAGCAAAATGGTACATTTCAACCTTATGACATCAGTTACTACACTAACTGCAATTATCCAGTCAGAAGATAAGGATGTCCAGACTGGATTAAAAAACAAATAACTCACTATATGCCTTTTCAATGAGACACACTGTAGACGTAGATGGAAAGCAAAAACATGGCTGAAGATATAAAAGATCAAACCAAACTCGATGCCATTGAACTGATGCTGAGTGCTCATGACCCTGTGGGACAGAACAGAATTCCAAGGCTGTAAATTTTTATGGGAGCCGACAGCTCTGTGGAATTAAATTAAAACACATTAGCAGTAAAATGACTGAAAGAAACAAAAACAAAACAAAAACCCTCCAAATGTTTGGAAATCAAGCAACACACTTCCAAATAAATAGTAGCCGTAAGATACAGCTGACAAATTGGGACTTCTTTTAAGCCAAGAACTTCTGCTCATTAAGACACTATTATGAAATTGAAAAGACTGGGAGGAGACATTGTATTTGCAATACCTCTGTCTGACAAAGCACTTGTAACGGAATATATTTTCTAAGTTCTAGAAGTAGTAATTAAAAAACCATTGAGAAATGAGCAAAAGGCCCAAGAAGACACTTAAAAAGAAACAATATCAAAATGGTCAGTAAACTTACAGAAACTTCCATAATATGGTTACCAGAAAAATACACATTAAACTCACCATGAGATGCCACTTCAACCCTGCTGAAATGTCTAACTGCAAAGGTTGATATTATCAAGTGCTAGTGAAGATGTGGAGCAATTGGAGTGTTCTTACATGTGAAATCCACCTTTTTTTCCCTCCCTTCTTTTTTTTTTTTCTCACATCACTCCCTGGTGGGAGTAGGAAGTCCAGCCTTGCTCTTGGAGAGCTAATGCTGGATTTGAACCATCAACCCTGTGGGCCACAGTCCCGCACACAACCACTGCACCACCAGGGCTCAGCTGTGAAATCCACTTTAATAAACTTATCCATAGTTACAACTGAAGCTAAGCTAAAATCCACCCTCTAGTACCGTAATGCTGCCTTTTATGAATTGTATAGCTTTTCTGGATTGAATTGTGTCTCCCAAAGAGATACCCTGAATTTCTAACCCTGGACCTGTGAATGTTACCTCGTTTTGGAAAAAAAAAAAAAGACTTTGAAGCCACAGGTGGTATCTTTGAAGCTATCATCAGTGAAGTCACACTGGAGTAGGAAAAGAGAGCCCTGGGGGGTTGTCAAGGGCATCTAAAAGAACCAAGGCGTGGCATGCATACCTTTCTTCCTGTGCCCGCTATCAAGTCATCAGAGGGACGGGGTGGCGTGGGGTCATAGGAGCTTGCTGGGGTAATGAAAAGGTTCTAAAACGAATTTACGGTGATTCTTGCAATACGTGTGAATGTACAAAAACCAAGCCTCAATTGAGTTGGTTCTGACTCCTATTGACGTGATAGGACAGAGAAGAACTGTCCCTGTGGGCTTCCCAAATCTTTTTAACTCTTTATGGGAGTAGAAAACGTCATCTTTCTCCTAGCACACTGGAAAGGGGTGAGCGAAGTGCTATATCAGAGAAAACTTAATAGTCACAACAATGAAAACAGCAGAAGAACCTTCTCTCCTCTTGAGCAGCCGTCTGTGGGATCTTTCGAGCCCTATCCCCTTTTTTCTGCCTGGCTCTCCTTCCTTTGCTCCCTCATTACTTGTGCTTTAAATTGTGAGCACCTCTCCTCTACACCTCAGGCATTGCAGAACTGGCGATGCGGCCCTGTGATGGGAGAGGGACACGGAGGTTGTGAGAGGGGACCGAGTGATATTTCTTGGGCCCAGGGGTCTGCTATCCAGAGAGTGCAGGGCTGCTCCTTCCCAGACGAGAAGGCCAAGGGTCTGAGAAAGTGAATACCGAAGGCTTCATAGTCAAAGGCAGATTTTGGGTGGCCTTGACCTGTTGTGACCAACAGTCAGATGACGGGAGGCCTGTGAGGACCAGTGTGAGCAGGCGCTGGGCTGAGGGCCCCTGGGGTGGGGACAGGAGTGGGTGGTCCAGGACTGGGGGACAGCAGTTCTCACTCACCACTTCTTGCCACTGATGTCATGCTGCTGCACCGTGTAGCCAAAGAAGGCGGTCCTGGGCCCAGCGATGACTCGGGGCCTCCTGGTGTCCATGTTGAAAGTGTCCGTGAATCCTGGGGTGGGGAGGGAGAGAGACGGGGGTCAGGTGGGTGAGGTACTATAGACCCCAAGGGCGCACAGACCCCACTCGCGGGTCACCTGCACCAGAGGGTCTTGATCGCAGGGGTCTTTTGTTCTACTCTTGAAGAGTCCCCGTTGGAGGTGACTGGCATGGAGACGGAGACTGAGAGCCACAGTGCCTCTTCCCGAGAGTCCCTCCAACAGCCCCCATGAAGCACAGCACAGGAGAGCCAGAGCCCCTGACCCAGAAGAGCCCTCGGTCTGACAGGGCAGCCAGGGCAGCCACCCCGAGCAGGAAGGCACTGCACCGATCTGGGAGAGCCCACAGTTTGTCTGGGAGAGCCCACTGTGGTCAGACACAGATGCTGGATGCAGATGAAAGTGACCTGCAGGGGCAACTGCTGCCAGCCACACAGAGGTCGACTGGGACCTCTTTTGGTCTCTTGAGGAGGCATTCTGAGGCCCAGCCCTTCTTGTGCCCCAGGGGGCCTTGGGCACTCTGTCTTACTCCTGAGGGCTGGCAGAGTCCCCGGCCCTTGCTGGCGCAGTTCGTCTTCAGCAGCACCTGCCCCCTCCCCCTCCATCCTGCTGCCCTACAACGGTCTCTCCCCGGCCCACGCTGTGCCCGCTGCCTGCTAGTCAGGGTACTGAGCTCCCGCTCCCCAGGCTGCTGGGGATAGCAGTGCAGTTCCTTTGGAACCAGTTTACAAAGCTCTGTCCGACTTTCACAGGGGCTGCTGTTCAACAGGAGGAAAAGCTGAGAGACAGTTCTAGAACTCTAGTCACATGCCAGCCAGTTAGACCCTGGGAAGTTTCTGCTGAGTCACAAGTTACCCCTCGTGGCATTTGTAGGCCAGGTCATAGGAAGCAACTACTCTCATTGGCATGAGTTTGAGTCTGTGGGTCTCCGTGGGAGAGCCAGCAAAGTGTGCCTGCACCGGGCGGGTATGGGACCAGCCCCAGAGAGAGACCGTGCAGCTCACCCAGGGGCCAACAGCGCAGCAGGGATGGCATTGGAGAGAGGACTCTGGCCTCCACAGGGCACCCTCAGGGCATGCCTGGCCTCCTGCCCAACTAAGCCATATCCTACCTGGTTTTCTCCACTGATGTGGTCACCAAACTTAGGACTCATGGGACCTAAGGGGTAAGCTCTCCCTGAGCCAACGTTTCCAGATGTGTGAGGATCTATCAGCACAACAGGGCTCCAAGTGTTCGTCACCTCCTTCACACTTTAGACTATAAGGGTACCGTGTAGGCTTCCAAGAACATTGGTGTGTGTGCGCGTGTGTGCGTACACGTCCTTTGATATCCAGGACTGCTCTGTAGCCCTGAGACACGGGTGTCCAGGGGTCATTGCTCCTCATCACACAGAAGGTCCAAGAGCTAACTGACTTGTCTGCCAGAGGTCAGGATCCAGTCCTGAATTGAGGTGAGCACCGCCGTGGGGCTCTAAGCCCTAAGCTCTGGTCTGAGTGCTCCATGCACCTACTCGCATGAGACCTGCCATCCAGAAACACGGGCTTCCTCCCCACCAGCTTTGTTTGTCCCCAAACGTATACTCGGCTCCCTGCTGTCGAGTGGAGGCTGACTCCCAGGGACCCTCCAGGCCAGAGTCGCGCTGCCTCTGCGCATTTCAAGGCGGAAAGCCTCATCTGTCTCCCAGGGGCAGCTGATGTATTCGAACTTCTGACCTTGCAGTTACTAATATAACCCGTAACTCATTATGCCACCAGGGTTCCTTGAAAGCGAATATTAAAACAAAGTGCCCCAAACAACAACTCCCTGTCACTGCGTCAATTGTGACCCAGGGATCCTGCAGGGCAGACTAGACCTGCCCCTTCAGGTTCCTGAGATGGCACACCCGTACAGGGGCAGTCAGCCGCATCTCTTCTTCACAGAACAGCTGGTGGGCTCAAACCTTGACCTTGAGGCTAGCAGCCCAGGGTGTGACCCAGTAGGTCCACAGCTGCTTGTCCCCAGATTCTACCAGGAGAATCCGGACTCGGAGTTCTCAAAGGCAGACTGGGAAGTCCATAGTGAAGTTAGGTTTGTGGTGTCTCACCTGCCCGGCTGGCTGATCATCTGCGCTGCCTAGAGCACTCAGATCAGAAAGGCTCTGAGCTCAAACCTGGGCTCAGCGGGCAGAGTGGTTGCTGCTCTCTCCTGGGCATCACCTGCAGGAGGGACGGGGCAGGCAGACTGCCGTCACCTTTCTGCCTTGTGAAGGTTGTGTGAGAGCCCTGCAGGGGGTGGGAGGAGCAGAGAATCCACGGTGAGTGCCCGGCTTAGTTGAAGCGGTGTGCTGGTCCACTCAGCAGGCAGCCACAGGAGATGAAGCTGCACCGGTCCCTGACCAGGGAGGGCAGACCACAGAGTCCAGCAAGACGCGGGCCCCACCTGTGCTGAGCTGGGAAGCTGCAGGCAGAGAAGCACCACAGAATGGACTTGCTCATGGGGGATTCTTCCTCTCTCCAAATCTGCCCTAGAAACATGTACACCCTCTCCGCCCTCCTCATGTTTGGGGGTGGTGGTGCTTAACCTGGCTCCCTGGTGGCTCCAGGGACAGGGCCTCCATTTTCTGTCTCCACTGGTGTGGAGAGGAAGGCTTGTTTGGACAGTGGGAAAATGCAGACCCACCACAGCTCCTGGCCCACAAGAAGCCATGACTGATGTCTGGTCCTCCTGTGCTCCAGTGCTCCCCACTGCAGCCAGAGGCCTTTCATGCCTCTCAGACTGGCGAAGTCCCACACCCACCTTCTGGTTTCCCATGCCCTTGGAAGCAAAGTCCAGCTTTATAGGGGGGATCTGCAAAGTTCAAGGGTCTGGCCCCATTGCCCCTAACCTCTTGCCCTTGCCCATTTCACACCTCTGCTCCAGGTCTCCCCACCCCCCTCCTGCTGTTTCTGCCACATGTGCCATCTCCTCAGTGGGTTTGCTCTGGCTTCTCCCATCGCTTACTCTCCGGACTTCCCACCTAGCACACACACCGATCCCAGGCAGCATGTCTCTTTCACTGCCTCACCACTGCTAGCATGTTCTATGTTATCTAAAGATCATTACCTCACTCTGGATTCCCAAACTCACTGCCATCAAGCCAATTCCGATTCCACCACCCCCAGTAGATGTCAGTTCATAGAATGATTAGAGACCAGTGTTCTCCTTGAAGCAGGGTCCTTTCTCCCCTCAGTGAAAAAAGGGGGGAGAAAGGAAAGGCCTTTTTAAAAAGCATCAATATATTCCAGACACTTTTCCATCTATCTTAGGAGACACTGTGCTTCACTGCTCAGTGAAAGATTGGAGGTTCAATTCTACCCAAAGGCACCCCAGCAGAAAGGTCTGGGGACTTACTTCTGAACCCCTGGGAGCCCAAGTCTCCTAGACACATGTGGCACTGCCACAAGTCGGGAGTTGGAGTCCACGTTACAGCAAGCTTTGTAGGTAAAATTATACCCATGTGACCACTGCTTTCCCTAGGTCACTCCATTGGGAGCAGATTAGTGCGAGTCCACGTTAACATCTCTTGGGGCTCTGGACCAGGCAGCATCCATCTCTGGGTGGGGGGGAGGGGGGAGGAGGGCTTTCTAAGAAGGACTGCGGTCGGGCAGGGATGTCCTTTTCAGAAAAAGGTACCACCTGCCTTGCCCTTGGGTTCCAGTTGGGACCAGCATTTGGGAAAGGGCACAGGCTGGGCCTTCCCTCCCATTCCACCTCCCCCACCCGGGGGGCAGAGTGAGCTACCATCCCTGGGGCTCTGCTGACAACTAGTTCTGTCTCCTCTCCCCATCACCCCCATTCCCAGCCCCAGGCTCACGGGGGTGGGATTAGACCATCTGACCACAGCATGGGGGTGTGTGTGTCAGAAACCCCCAGCGCTGGAGCATTAGGTTACTAAGTGCTGCTTTCTTCCCCTGAGTCTGCATTTGCTCCTGACCAAACCGAAGCGACCAAAGAGTGGATTTCCTAAAAATGATGCAAACCTACCACCACTGGGCCCCAGCTCCCGGCAGGATCTCGGGCAGCAACAACACAAAACAAAGTTGTTTTTGAAGGGACTCAGCAGGCCAGTTTCAGAGGCGCTGGGCAACGCGCCATCTTTCTGCCCTTGATATTGATGACAGAGAAGAAAAAGCCACAGTTCCTGGGCTGCTCTCTCTTGGACCAGGGCCTAAGTGACATCAGCTGTGCTCCTTTCTCAGAACCTCCCGTTTGCCCTTTCCAAAAGACATGGGAAGGGTGACAATGGACCCGAGCATCAACGGAGACCCCTCAGTTCTTTGCTGCTGAACCCTGGGCCAGTGCAGGGCACACCCGGCAGTTAATCCCACAGCCCCTCAGGGACCACCATCTCAGCCCAGAGAGGAAGGCCGTCTTGAGGACAACTCTTGCCTTTCTGCTTGCTCAGTGGTCTCCCAGACCTTTGGGAAGAAAATAGAAGATCCTTTCTGCAGCACAAGGCCCTCGGAGGCCACCTTCCTGCCCCAGATGGTCTCTGCCCACCTGCAGCTGAGACACCAGAACTCCTCTAAATGCCCCACGTCCGCACTCTGACCCCCCACGGGTACCTTGCTCATACCACCTTGGGACCTTACATAGCTATTTCCTCGGCCTGGGTCTTGCTGAGACACTTCCCATCATCCTCAGCTGGTCACACCACACCCTGCAACCACAATGTAATCTCAACACTTGGAGCTTATGGATCTCGCCATGCCCAGCACTTCAGAGATCAGCGTTGGCATCCCCGGACCCACTGCTTCCGCTTTCATGGCACCGTCAGGACCATCAGTTTGGAGAGCAGGCTCTGCTCACTCAGCATGTTGGGTACTGTTTGTTGCCCACGTGGTTATAGCAACAGATGACTGGTGCTGCCTGGCTCTTAAAGAATGGACAGTCCAGGGGGAGGAGGGGCCACTTCATAGAGGGATTGCCCAGCCATCAATCAGGAGGGAGGTGGGGGACCTGTGGAGACTCATGGTTGCTGGGGTAGAAATCCAGTCATTTTATTTTCAAGACGTCATGGGAAAAACCTGCAGTGTCTACCCCAAAGAATGGAAACTATCTGTCCACACATGTGCCATCCAGGGAAGGGCAGACAGACAGACAAGCACCCAGTACCAATTCCAGGCTCCAGAGACGGTGCTGTGCAGCAGCACTTCCTCTGGATGAGACTCCCCCTTCCCGAGTCTTCAGTACACAAGGCCACCGCACGTGAACCCTGCGGTAGACAAGTTACCAGGGGGTCTCAGGTGGGATGCAGCAACCAGGGTATCGATGAGGGGCAGCTTAGTAGGATTTTGTCTTTCTAGGCAAGCGGGTAGCTCACAAATCAGAGTCTAGAGTTCGACACACTTGGTGTTTCTGCAGGGAATCCCACCCTTTGGAACACACGAGATTGATGTTGGGGTCAGGGTTAGCTCCCTAACCCCCTGGCAACTCGGAGACTTTCTTAGGGCTTCCCGTGGCATTGATCTGAGCCCATTGATCTGGTTGAAGACCCCCCTGACTGTAAGTAAGACGTTCTGAAGGTTTGTCCAAGCTCAGCAGCATTTCTTCCTGTCGATTTCCAGCCACCACCATGCCAGCTCGGCACTGCTCCTCGACAGATTGTAAAGGTCCTCAGATGACTCGAAAGGGTAATTTGTCCACTGCTAGCGGAAAGGTTGATTTTTCCAACACCCCCCTCCCCGCAGGTGCCTCAGGTCACAGTCCTAGGGACTTGCTTTTGAGAGAGCCGGGAAGCATCATGGAGCAGTTATGGGGGGTCCACTCGAGGGTCCACCATCACGAGCACCACCAACACAGTCCTGTGATTGTGATACGCTTCTGTTTGGGAGGCTGAGACATCCAGGTTCCACGTCGCGTAGTTTGCCGCCGAGACAGGTAAGAGAGGATGTGCGGGGTTCAAGATCGTCTCCATGCCCTGAGACTCGCTGTGTCAAATGCTACGAAGTGGGTGTCTTATAAGAACAGATATTTGAGCTAACACCAAGGGCTTACATAGAAAGGAATTGTTTTGAGAATGATGTTGACAACAAATGTACAAATGTACTTTGCATACAATGGATGGATGTATGGATTGTGATAAGAATTATATGAGCCCCCAATAAAATGATTTTTTAAAAAAAGAACAGATATTTGTTCTATCAGAGTTCCGGAGGCTAAAAGTCCAAAGTCAGGGCATCTACAGGACCATACTTGCTATAAGGGTTTTGGGAAGAGATGTTTTTCCCTCTTCCAGTTTGATCCAAAAAATAACCAACAAAAATCACTGCCACTGAGCTGACGCTGACCCATACTGACTTCACAGGACAAGGTAGAATTGCCCCTGTGGGTTCTCAAGACAGAAGCTCTTACAGGAGTAGACAGCCCCCATTTCTCCCAAGAAGCGACTGGTGGTTTTGAACTGCTGAGTTTGTGTGCCTGACTCATAACCACTGCAGCAGCAGGGCTCCCTCCGGTCTGATCGCCAACGAAGCCCCAGGCTGGTAGCTTCCCCCAGCTACCTTCCCACTGACCCTGCACATTTCCTCTGCTTTCGCGAGGATAGCCCTCAAATTGGATGAGGAATCATACTAGTCTAGAAAATTAGCTGCTCACAGCTTTAAAGCCCTTATTTCTAAACACGGCCATGTTCACAGGTATCGAGAATCAGGACTTCCACAAGCAGCACAATTCCACCTGGAACAAGGAAACTTGTTGGTGGACTGGCCCAGGTGCACCAACAGACATGCCTGTGATTCTGAAGAGCCAGAATTGATGTGGAAAGAACTGGGACTGGGGTCGGGTGGCCTGGGGGCTCGCTCCAGTTTTGTGACTAAACTGACTGCGTGCCCCTGCAGAGCTTCGGGAGCACGCTCATCTCTCTGACACGTAAGGCATGTGTCAGTACGGCAGATGCCAAGCCAACTTGCAGTTGCTGGCACGTGAGCGTCTGTCTTCAGGCTCAACAGACACTTTAGAACGCGAGGCCAGTCAGGGTGGAGGAATGCAAACACATCTTAATACTGAGCTGAGCCAAACACATTGCCTAGAAGAAATCTCTAAGCAGAAAAGTGGTAACACTTTGCATTGTCCAGCCACAGGAAAGGATTAAAGACAATTGTCGTCTACTGTACTCCATTCCCCAGGTCCCAGCTCCTTGCCGGAGCCCTGTTGTGTTGGTGGGAGGCCAACAAGGCACACCCAGATGTCAGTGAAATGGAAGCCTTGGTGGGGGCCAGGGAATGTCGTCACCTTTCCTTGGAAAGTTCAGCCCACCCCAAAGCTGGATTTGTGCCACTGGCCCCTTAGCCAAGATGGGCTCTCCACAGTCCCCTCCCATTGGGTAGGAATGGTTACCAGGCTGTGCACATGGATTCGTTGAGTGTGCGGCTACAGGCCTTGGGATGACAGGCTCTGATCTCCCTGGAGTCTTCTGAGAACAGGATACAGGGTCCTCTTGGAGGGAGCAAGGGCCAGAGAACAAAAGCCCAGAGGACGGACTTCTGACTTTGGGACTGCGTATGTGTGCGCTGCAGGGACAGCTGGTTCTAGGAGGACATTGGTATACAATGCCCACCTTGTGTGAGCTAGAACTTCCTGGCAAACAGAACTAGGCTGGGTATTGGGAGACTTGATTTCTCTTCTAGGCTCTGTCACCATCTGACCTTGAACAAGACACTTTCTCTAGCTGGGCCTCAGTCCCTTTATACACCGACAAAGTGAGAATGCTGGACCAGGTAGTCTAGAAACCTTTAGAGTCCCAGTGAGTCTTTTTCCAAGGCCATCTCCCTCTTGAGGAAGAAGCAGGCAGATCAGTGCTGAAAGGGAGGGAGTACAGGGGGGAACACCTCCACCTGTATGGCGGTGACACTGGCCCTGCAAGTCTCTATCAGATTGACTTCCAAGACAGAGATCACTCCTTCCCTCACCTCCAGTACTTGGGTGAAACAAATGTGTCGCTCAATTTGAGTCACTTGGGAGAGCAGGAAGCCAGCCCTAGGACCCCAGCACCCAGCTGGGCCTGCCCTACTGCTCGAACTGAGGGGGAGGAGAATGACTGGGATGATGGGTCAGTTCTCACCCCTGGGTCCGGGTGTCCTCCTGGGGCTTTACAGTCAATCTACTCAAACGTGGGTCTTCTCAGAGAAGATCAGCTTCTTCTTTCCTCTTACCAAGACCTCTGGCTTTCCAGCTTCTCGAATCAGTTCCAGAGCACTCCCCTTTCTTACAAAATAGCTGTCCTTCTGCTGCAGCTCTCTGTCTTTCTGGCCACTGTCCTATTGCCTTTCTTCTCTGATGGTGACACTGAGGAGACTATCCTACTGCTTTGTGTCCCTCCAACCACTGACACCATCAGCCACCACCTTCCTTCCACCTGCTCCCTCTGCCGAAGAATATGGACTCTGGGGCTGTCACAGATGGGTAAGTCCTTGGCAACTAGCCAAAAACTTGGCAGCTGGCACCTGTTCAGAGATACCTGGGAAGGCAGGCCTTGGAAACCTTCTCTGCATAACTGAGGTCCCCATGCATCGCAGTGGGCTCGATGGCTGCAGTCTTGGCTGTGATTTCCATGTGAAGGGCCAGCTGCATCCCCAGAGTGTACCGAGAAAGGCATGGGGAGGGCGGAAAGCCAGGAAGCTTCCATAGAAAGGCGTCGTCTCTCCCCTTGCTATGAGCACACACGGCTCTCCACATGAAAGGCTCACTTGGGGGCCAGCACCCTCTGGTCGACACCTGTTGCCGACTCTGGCAGCAGGCTGCGCTGACTGTTCCATCCCATTTGAGGTGAGGGCTGTTTCAGGGAGGCTGGGGTCAGAAGGTCCACCGTGCCAAGGAGGAGAAGCCCAGTTAGACTGGACTTTTACGCCTCCCCGGGTGCTAACTATATGAGACTAGAACCTCTCAGGCACCCGAAACCTCCGCTTGTGCATTATGCAAGGCCGAGCATTATTTGATGGTTTCTAGTTTCCCCGTTAGCACCAAGGGGGGGCTTTGGTGGCGGAGTGGGTTATATGTTGGGCCATGGGCCTCAAGGCCGGCAGTTCGAAACCACCAGCTGCTCCTTGGGAGAAACAGAGACTTTCTACTCTGTAAAGAGTCACCGTCCTAGAGTCCCATAGGAACACCTCTATAGTTCTCCCCTGTTTATAGGGTCACCAGAGTCAGGATTGCCTCTTGGCAGGGAACTGAGCTAGTCGTTACCGCCAAGACCGTGGAAGAGGCCCTTGCATCTGTGTAGAAGGAGCATTTGTATCACTGTCCTACTTGGTCATTCTTAGTGGTTTCTATCTGTGTTCTGCCACCGTTTGAATCCACCCAGCAGCCCCATGGGAAAAGGTCCAGCCATGTCCTTCCATAGACACTATCGTCAAACCCCCATGGCGTCAAGGAGAGTGCTGGGGCGCAGGTCTGCCCTGCACTGAATGGTGTTTCATGAGTTAAAATCAACATGGTGGCAACAGGTTCAGTTTTATTTATTTTCTGTGGTTTCTACATACTGCGCACACCTAAGAAACACCACCAATTTCACCCAAGGACTTTACTCAGGTGTCCCTAATCATAAACCTTCTACTTTTTGTGCTCTCCTCTGGAGCTCTCCATTCAGTGTGACCCAGTGTACAACCCACGTATCCTGCAAATTTACACCCCCTTCCCATCCTAAGTATCTCTCTGACTATCCTGAACTGGCCGACCCCACCCCTGGCAGCTGTGTGGAGAGTCCCGGGAACAACACCCATGCCCTTAGCCCTTCAGTCAGCATCACCAGCAGTAGACACCCAGCAAACGCAAGACATTGGAAACACATACCTATATGGTTTCGTACAAGCGGTGAACTTCAAGGTCAAGAGTTTTGCGCTCATTGATAGTGTGAGGAAACGGAGCATCCAAGACCGATTTTCCCGTGGCCCACATGTATTTGGTGAGGAGGCCTCCTCCCATGCCCCCTCCTGCCTGCTGCTTCCCAGGTGGGGCAACCTTCACCCTTTTTGAGAGGCCCCCCTGGGCTCAGCTGGCTCTGTGAGAGGCAGGCAGAGCAGGAGAGTGCTCATTGCAGGTACCAGACAACACGCTCCCCTCACAAACACAACGTGCAGGCAGGCTTCTGTGGCACCTTCAGACTAAGACAGATAAAGGCCGGGAGATGTATCGATGAGAGCCCTATGGTCCGCTACAGAATATTGTCCGAGCTCACGTTAGAAGACATGCCTCCTTGCGGGAAGGCATCCGACAAAACCTGCACAGTGGGCTCACCAAAGGCCTCGGGGACGATGCGTTCTCGGCAAAGGGGCTTTGTGTTACTACATCGTGAGTCGGAGCCTTCTCGATGGTGACTGCCAACAACATCGCAGACTCTATGCTAATCTTATCTGGGATGCTGACAGTGAGACTCCATCAGCCAAGGCAAGGGCGCGCTCCCTGCACCCCTCAGCTCCTTGGCTGCATGGTGGTGCTCCCACAGCAGGCTCCCAGTGCAGTTGGAGAGCAAGCACATAAATGAACACGTGACGGAATGGATGAGCATGCACCAGTCTGTCAGAGTAGCTCAGTGGTCATGCAAGAAGGGTAGACAGTAGGTGGATGCAGGACAGGCCCTTTCTTTCCCCATTGCCCCTTGTCGATTTACTTAGGGCCTGGACTGTCGACCCCTCTGCCCAACTTTAGTCTCATCTGCCCCTCAAGCAAGTTACCTGTTCTCTGTTCCACCCTCTCAGTGGCCCACTCTGTGCTAAAGTGTGTAGGACTTGTCACAATGCACTCTAGCTTCTCCAGAGTGCTTGCAGTTTTGGGATTCTTCCAGATAAAACACTACCAATCTTGGGGCGTGGCAGTGAGGACTCCATCACCGGGGTGTTCCAGCAGAGCTTGTAATGTGGTAGAGGAGACAAAATGTGTGCAGGGTGGGTGGGAGGGAGCAGAACTAGAGACACTCACTGCAGTACTCATAGAGAGGCAGATGGAGAGAAAGAACAAGGACTTTCCTTTCTTCGTTTTAATCAGGAATTTTTCAACACTCTGCTTAGGCAGATGGTAGCTCATGGAAAACAGGCCTAAAAATTGGAAACAGAAAAATATCAAGTGAAATGTGCTATAATTAGCATTGTTTTTCTCCCAGTCCTGGACAATCATCTCAATGGAGAAGTTTCAACACCCAGATGCAGGGTTAGAAGTACTCACTCTTTTATGCCAAGACATTTGGTAGCTATCTACCTGGCCAGCTGACTATGAGAGAACCCTATTTGTGCCTCTTTCAAAGAAAGGTGATTCAACACAATATGAAAGTTATCAAGCAATATCACATATAAATAAAGCTCTGTTGATGGTAAAAATGGTTGCAGCAGTATGTTAACAGGGGGCTGCCAGAAATTCAAGATAGATTCAGAGGAGGACAAAGGCATTAGGTTAGGTGAATCAAAACAACAAAACAATCTCTGGGTAACTGTGAAAAACAGGAATTCCAGGACACTCCTCAGGAACTTAGGTGGAACTTCTGCATAGACCAGAAACTGTCACTTCAATAGAACAAAGAATGCTTGCATAGTTGAAAACCAGGAGCAACGTGGCAGGTTGTACCATATTTTTCGGACCATAAGACACACATGAGTATAAGACGCACCCAGTTTTTAGGAAAATAAGCAAAAACTATTCTGAAGCAAATAGTACCAGTATACTAAAATATTTATTAAAGCAAAGCAAAACACAGTAATATTTAACAGCATAAATTCAACAGTGGTGTTAAGAACCATCATCACTTTCAATAACAAATGAGGGGAGGCATGCACTGTGCCAAACATATGACCTGACTGACATTGAGATTCCAGGAGGTGGGACTTCCCCTGAACACACAGCAATCCACAGCATGCAGACAGCAGAGGATGGTTAAGTGGTCCCATGGGATCATCAACAAATGTTCTGGGGTACCACAACTTCGGACCATAAGATGCCTCCTTGTTTTCCCCCACTTTTGGGAGAAAAAGCGTGTCTTTTTTTTTTAAGGGTGTCTTATGGTCTGATAAATACTGTATATCCTTTCACCATGCATATTCAATATATG
The DNA here is from genome assembly GCA_004026705.1 of Nesogale talazaci. Taxonomy (NCBI): domain Eukaryota; kingdom Metazoa; phylum Chordata; class Mammalia; order Afrosoricida; family Tenrecidae; genus Nesogale; species Nesogale talazaci. The sequence continues at coordinate 76,636 of PVJH01005216.1, read as the reverse complement.
TGAAGAAATTGCAAATCACTTGAGAAGAATGCAACTTCTGGGTTGGAGGAGGGTGAAAGACACAGATGAATACATAGAGGACACAGTCCTGTTTACTGGAAGTGAAGAGGACTGCTTGAAGCACTGACTGGCCAGTGAAGATCAGAGACTGCAGACCAGTATGAGTCACACCGCAACATGAAGAAAACAAAAACCTTCACAACTGGCCCATGAGCAAAACCATGATAAATGGAGAAAAGATTAAAATTGTCAAGAATGTTAACAATAGGGTATGAACATAGATAATCTATTTATATATGATGATGGGGAAGTGGGTCAAATAGCATATATTTATAGTATTAAGGCAGCTGATGGACATTGGACCTCCACTCAAGTGCTTCCTCAACACAAGAACACTTTGTTCTATTAAATTATCATTCTTGATGCTCACCTTCCTGATACAATCATTGAAGACAAAGGTGTGCATATGAATTGTGGTAAAGAAAGCTGATGGTACCTGACTATCAAAAGATATAGTGTCTGGGGTCTTAAAGGCTTGAATGTAAACAAGTGCCCATCTAGCTCAGAAACAACAAAGTCCACATAAAAGAAGCACACCAGTCTGTGTGACCATGAGGCGTCAAAGGGATCAAGTATCAGGCATCAAAGAACTAAAAATTATATCATTATATATGAGGGGAAGTACAGTTTGGGGACTCAAGGTCCATCTGCAGGAGATGTGACATCCCTTTATGGAAGGGTCATGGGAAGGAGACGAGTCAGTCAGGGCACAGTGTAGCAATGACGAAGTATGCAACTTTCCTCTAGTTTTAAATTGTTTCTTCCCTCCCACTATCATGATCTGAATTCTACCTTACAAATCTGATTAGACCAGAGGATGTACACTGGTACAGATAGAAACTGGAAACATGGGGAATTCAGGACAGATGACCCCTTTAGGACCAGTGGGGAGAGTGGCAATACTGGAAGGATGGAGGATGGAAGGAAGGTGGAGTAGAAAGAGGGAACTGATTATAAGGATCTACGTGTAACCTCCTCCCTGGGATATGGACAACAGAGAAGTGGGTGAAGGGAGACATCGGACAGTATTCGATATGACAACATAATAATAATTATCAAGGGTTCATAAGGGAGGGGGGATAGGGAGGGAGTGGAAAAAGGAAGAGCCAAGTCCAAGGGCTTAAGTAGAAAGAAAATGCTTTGAGAATGATGATGACATCAAAGTTACAAATGTGATTTGCATACAATAGATGCATGTATGGATTGTGCTAAGGGTTGTATGAACTCCCAATAAAATGATTTTTAAAAAAATTTAATTTAACTTGGATCCATAAGCAACTCCCACGGAAGCAGTCAAACTAAGGAAATCAAGTGACACGTTGCATTAGACAAAAGATCATTTTTAAAGTGTTCAAAAGCAAAGATGTCACTTTGAGGAACATGGAGCACCCGACCCATGCAATGACCCCAGGTGCATGAGAAAGTTTGAATGCTGCATAAGGACTCCGACCAAAGGGGACCTGGTGCCTTTGAATGATGGTGCTGACAAAGAATATGGGATGTTGGTGGAAAGCCAGAAAAGGAGCAGCTCGGTTTTGGAAGAATTAGTCAGAAAGCTCCTTAGAACTGAGGGGGACGAGACCTCAGCTCATACACTTTGAGCATGTGATCAGGGGGGAGCAGTCTCTGGAGAAAAACATCAGGCTTGGTAAAGGAGAGGCTCGGGAATCCCCCAGTGGCGTGGATTGACTCAGCAGTGGCAACCAGGGACTCAGACATCATAGCTGGGAGACTGGGGCAGGGCCTGGCACGGCCTCCTGTTCTACCTAACGGGTTCGCTCTGCGTTGGAATCCACTTGACGACCACGGGACAGCAGCAACATCCCTTCAATTGCTCAGCTCGGAAGCTTGGATGCCTCCCTCATGATTTTTCTACATTTCTCATCAGCAGACCACAGGTTCTGTCCCCCAATGTCCTCTCAAGTGTGTTCATTCCTCTCTTTTTTCATGGCCATCACGTCCACGTTTCAATCATTTAAAGTCCGTGTGCCTGGACTTCGGCAAACACCGTCTACCTAGTCCTTCAGTTCCAGTTTTGCTCAGCTTCAAGCTGTACTCTTCACAGCACCCCAGAGCGAGCCTTCCACTTTGAACCAAACTCTTTCCTGATTTGGCATCTGCTTTGACTGTGCTATGAAGAACACATTCTTCTTATTCATAGATTCTTCCTAATTTGTTTTATAATGAAAGTAAGCACAGAGCTATCTGCTAACTTGGACATCATCTTCTCTTGCTCTGTCGTACAAATTTTAAAAAGGAAGGAACTGGTGGTACGCGGGCCACTGCTGCCGAGAGTCCATTGTGGGAAGTTTTCCCCTTCACTGCTGGCATGTGAGTCGTTGCACATCGACCTTACACCAGGGCCACTGGCAAAGCCACTATCTATCTAGCAGGGTGTCACGCTATCATGGCTTGCACGGTGTTCTGAGTTTGGAAACTATGCCACCAGCACTGCACATACTAGTGGATAGGTTTGAAAGGACACAAATTAGGAGATCTCTAAGACTGATTATCTACTTTTAAAAGTTAAACCCCTATGAGTCACAACAGACTAGTGTCCAATACATGCTGAAAAATGGTCACTAAAGTTGAGTGGTCGCTTTTTACACTGACATGCCCAGGGTCCCTACACCAAAAACTGCAAGGGCTGCTGTTCCCATGGGAGTGGATGTGGTAGTTGTACGTGGCAGCCCTGCCCACTCTGACCCTGACCACTGACCATTTCAAAGGGAGTAGAATTGGACAGTGCATCCCTCCCTTTCCTGACACACCACCCAGCCCAAAGCACTCCGGCAGTTTGGGGTTGGCTTTCCAACTCACAAGCTTGTCTCCTGCTTGTCCTGGGTGGTGGAGCAGCAGCCTTGCCCAGCTGGGGTCTCCCCAGCCCATGGAGTGTTTGCACAGATGGAGAGCAAGGGAAGGCGTGGGACATGCAATTTGTGGCAGGGCTTTCCCTCAGAGGAAAGGAAGCCGGGCAGTGAGGACCTGGGCAACTGCAGGGCCTGTCTGCCCTGCTCTTTGAATGCAAACTAAAAAAGACATTGTGGGGGCCCTTCCCTTCCAGGCCCACAGGCCCCGCCCTACAGTGGAGGCACCCCACCCAGAAGTCCATCAGAATCCAAGTTCACTGTAGGACACTGGCTCTTCTTGGTGAGGATGGGGGTTCTGGGCAGTGGGGTTTCCTTGTGGGCGACACAGATGCCCTTTGGGTTTTTTGCCACATCCTACTTCCTCTACACGATCTCAAATGTTTAAGGCCACCTTTGGATGTTAGACGAGCCAAGGACTTGTGACAGAGGTCTGCTTGGTGAGGTGGTTCCCTGTCACTGGAGGTTCCCTGTCACTTGTTCAGATGTGTAACCACTGTAAGGGTCCTCTTGGGTGGACCCGAGATGCTGAGCCTCTCTGAGAGCCAAAGTAGACGTGGGAGGGCTCTGAGCCCACAGTCCTCCATGCTCCAGATCAGAGCTGGCAAAGCTCGGCTCCCACGCCACTGGCTCTTTGAGTCTGGACGTGTGGCTAGGAAGCAAAACTGAAAGTGGAAATAAGACGATCAGAGTGTCCTTTTCAGATCTCAGGGACTCATTTTTGCACTGTGTGAGGGACAGGATTGGCTCCTCAGTCTCGGAGGTGTGCAGACCCCGCCGCAGATGAAGAAGAACCCCCCTTGTTACAGGGCCACCTTCTCATGGAGCATCCGGCGTGAGACTCACTGTCCGGGCCCTGGCTCATGAGATGCTCGTGGACACATGGAAGCTGGGCCCCAAAAGGGTTTGGGGGAGCACGTCTTTTAGAAGGGATTGCATGGGAATCACGAGAGGGCCACGGTTCACTGAAGGTTGGTGTCAGAGCCTGACAGTGACAGGACTTTTTGATATCCCATGCCCAGGTGTGCGTCAGCGAGGGGCACAACCCACATGCCAGGAGGCAGTGGCCACATTGGTAGCTGGTCCCAGCGGTCCACTGGGGCTAAGGTGCAGCTTCGCAGAAGAAATGACTATGGGGCCCGGCGAGGGGTGGGGACAGCAAGCTTAACACGCCATCAGGAAGGGACTACTAGGTCTATATATGAAGTCCCCATCACCTGTTTTTCTGCCCAACTGGTCTGCGGAAGCTGGGGGTGGGGTGGGGTGGCACTGCCTAACTGACTTAAAGTGCCCGAGGCAGACCCTACCTGGGGGGTGGTGTTTGTGACATGACACTGCAGAGAGAGATGAGGGGGAGTAAGAGGAAAAGGAAGCAGATGTATCCAGTGCCCGAGGGGCTCCTCCAGCTGTGGGGTAGTGCCGAGTGAGAAGCCCAGACGAATATGGCGGCCATGTTGCAGTGGTCTAGGAGGGCTTCCTGGAGGAGGCAGCATTGTGGAGAGCTGAAGGCATTTCTGTGGCGGCGAGCGTGTGTGGGGTCCTCTTATGGAGGCTCCCATGGGTTGGGCTCCCCTCCCAGGGTGCCCTGCTCTTCATCCACAGCCCCCACCCCAGGCGGCACCACATGCAGAAACGCCTTGATCAGAGCTTTCCACATAAAAATTTCTCCATCTGCACGAGCCAGGTGTCTGGGAAGCCCCTCCCCCCTCCCCGCAGGTGGGCCGGGCAAGAGCTGTCTGCATGTGCTCCAGAACCGCCTAGTGAGGACCGCGGGGGTCCTCCCCAGAGGTGCTTGAGCAGTCTCGGAGGAGAGCGAGCCTAGGGCAGCTGAGAAGCCGTACCTCTGATGAACCGAATCTAGGCCCGTCTTTTTAGGTAACCCCCCAACCAACCCCGCGCTCACCCCTCAGGGCAGGGGGTGGCGTTGAGGTGGGCTAGGCCATACAAGAACTGATGCTGACACTCGAAGAATTGGCTGCCGTGGACTGGATTCTGGTTCCTGGCGACCCACACGTGTCAGCGTAGAATTGGCCCCACAAGAATAGAACTGGCCCCACAGGGCTTTCCATGGTTGCATTTTCTGAAGTCGATCACCAGGCCTGGTGGTGTTGGAGTTCCGTGTTGGGCTGCTAACCCCAGGGCTGCCAGTTCGAACCCACCAGCTGCTCTGAGGTTTTCTACTCCCCTAGAGAGCAACCGTCTCAGAAACCCACAAGGACACAGGGTGACCACCCTGGAGCCACTTGTGAGCGGCGAGCTGTTTGTTGGCTGCTTCTTCTCTGGAGCCTCAGGACTCCAACCCACCACCCTTCCTGTAGCAGCCAGGCGTCCTGATCCATTTGCACTACTTGTAGACTCCAAACTTTTATTAATGGGCATTGGGAGATTACAAGCGCATTAAAAAGCAAAAACAACTCCGCCCCCAACAAACAAGATCAGGTGATTTTCATCGATATCTGGGCTCCAAACAGAGAATCACTTGGGGATTTTGTTAGGTGGACTCTGCTTTCAGACTTCCAAAGGGGAAGTGCCAAGTCTCAGCAGGGATTCCAAGTTTTGCTTCCGATGAGCATTTCCAGCAGAAGAGCTTGACTGGACTGAAAGCTGCCTGAAAGTTTAAACTCTCCAACCACCTGGTTTGTGGGAGGCTGAGGTCTACAGTGGGAACCCTGGTCCCTCTTGGGGACTTAGTCCCACTGAAGGTCTTTATGTTCCTCCTCCATGCCTGCTGACCAGCAATGGGTGGCTATGCTTTGACAAGTCCATCTGAGGCAAGCCCATGGAGGGGCAGTCTGCCTGCAGGAAGAATGTCATTGAAAGAAGACTATGCAGAAATATGCTCACTACCAACTTGGAGCCTTTTCTGGGCATTTCCTGAAGCACCCAATCAGACACACACTATCTAAGTTCAAAGTTGGGGGCAGGGTGACTATAATTCAGGGCACCATGATCATAAATCATGGTCTACCCACTGCCACAGGTAAACCACAACCAACAGGTAACCTTTCTTTAACCTGAATGTGTGGACAATCTGACCCTCCCCTGATTCTGCAGTCCTGCCGGCTTCAATTGACTGTCATCAGTTGTTGTCTTGCTGTGACTTCCCACGCTTTCTGTCATCTATAATGAAACCACAGCTGTGATTCAGTGATCCCCGTCAACCTTTGTACTGCGTACAGTCCAGGATGAACGTCTTTGCTTTTCTCCTTGTCTGATTTGAGGCTTAATATGAGTGAAAAACTGAAACCGAATTCACTGCCGTCACTTTGAATCTGAGACATAACAACCCTCTGGGATGGCCTTAGAACAATGCCCAACTTTGGGGTTTTCAAAGAGGTCGAGCTTTACAGGAGTGGCTGGTGGGTTCCAACTCCTGATCACCCGGTCGTGAATCTCCATAAAGCATATTTGCATCTGGAGTCCTCTGCGCAAGCACAAAGTCAATCGAAAACAAGTAGTTCTTGGGTGGTGGGAAGGATCAGGTGCCGGACTGAAAGACTGAAGGAGAATTTTCAGTGATAGAATGACTTCATTCTATACATATTTATTACATACGCTTCATTTTTTACCAGAACTTGCTGAAAGGGAGGAGGCATTGAGGATTACAGTCTTCAGTATGAATCACAATGCTAAGTGTAAAGGAAACAAGAACCCTCACAACTGGCCCACTCAGTACCTTTGTGATAGAGGAAAGATTGTTAAGGATTTCATTGGGCCTTGATCCACAACCAAGGTCCACGGAAGCAACAGTCAAGTGGTCCCATGCTACATTGCATTGGGTAAATCTGCTGCAAAAGATCGCTTCAGAGTGTTGAAAAGCCAGGACATTACTTTGAGGGTTAAGGTGTACCTGACCCAAGTCAGGCATTTTCAGTCACCACATATGCATGTGACAGCTGTCCCCTGAATAAGAAAACCAAAGAAGTGCTGGGGAGCCTAGACGCCTAGGCTGCCTGAAGAACATAGACATCTGCCTTCAAGCAGTACTGCCAGAATACCGCTGAAGAGTAAGGAAGGAGGGACTTCGTCTCATGTACTTTGGAAATGCTGTCAAGATAGGTCAATCCCTGAAAAAAGACATAATTTTTGGTAAAGTAGAGGGGTAGCACAAAATAGAAAGGCCGTCAACAAGAAAGATTGACACAGTGGGTGCCGAACATAACAAAAATTGTGAGGCCAGCACCTATAACAACGAGAACAAAGTAGGAGGTTGTTCCTCCATGATTTCAAAGCCAATTACGACGCCATGATAATCAAAACTGTGTAGCATTGGCAGATCAGTGTAGCAGAGTAGAGGACCCCCACAGGGTGGGGATGGTAGTGAAAAAGACCAAGCGCCTACTGACACTTGATTATGTAATCAAGGACTAGAACGCATGTCATGGGTGGAAGAGATTGCCTTTCCACAAATGCTGCAAAAAAAAAAAATTGGGTTTCCACATGGAAAAGAGTGAAACTAGACTCATACCTCACAGAATATATAAAAATGGATTCAAAATGTCTTAAAGACTCACAATAGGCCCCAGAAATGGAATGATCACGAATGAAAAATGGAGACAAACTTGAGGGCCTTACTAGAAGGTATAAATACACTACCAACCACAATGAAGCACACTCACACTACAGAAGGCAGAATAGAGGACTGGGATCTCCTGAAAAGATGAAATTTACATACAGTGAGAGGGAAAAAGGAACCTGACTGAGGAAAAAAAAAAACTGTCAATGACCCATGAGATAAAGGCCAAATTTGAAAGGCCACAATTTATATACAGAAACCTGCAACAACTTAATAAAGAAAAAACACAAATAATCTAATAAAAATGGGTAGATGACATCAATCGACAATTGACTAAAGATGGCCTCCCGACGGCCAACAATCACATGAAGAAATGCTTGTGATCATTAACTATAAGAGAAGCACAAAACCACAACACGACACCATTTCACATGGGTACTAATAGCAAAGTTCATGAGAACAGCAAAGAATAAACACTGGCGAGAGTGGAGGGCTTGAAACGCTCACACACTGCCGGTGGGATTGCAGAGCTGCGCAGTCACAATGGAAAAGAGTATGGCTCTTCCTTGAACACATGCAGATAGAAGTGCCACATAGTCCTGCAATCTCTCTACCTGGTGTATACCACCAAGAAACAAAGAACAAAATATGCACGGATATATGCATATCCCTGTTTATCGCAGCAGTATCTATACGAGCAAAAAGATGGAGACAACCAAAAGTCTATCTGTAGATAAACAAACTCTGGCGCATCCATACAGCGAGATCTGCAGCTCTAAAAATCAACAGTGAAGTGTCCAATACCTCTGACATGCGTTGGTTTGGAAGGCCTCAAGCTCAGCTGAGTTAGTCCCTCTCCTGAAGACAAAAACTGCATGACATCACATTTAAAGGTGGGGGCGGGGAGAAGAAGGAAGATGAGGCTCACACTAGAAAACAGACTGTTATGATGAGTGGTGCTGTGCATGGTACGCTTTTCCGTGTGTGTGTGTGTGTGTCCACAAATGATAGGCAAGACAGTGGTGGGGCTGGTGGTGGGAAAGGAAGAGATAGCACAGCCTTGGAAAGCCTCCAGCTCCTTCCCCGTCAGATCTAAACCCTGGTCCAAGTGGTTACCAAAGGAGGAGCTGACCTATCTTAGATTAAAACTGACTTCAAAGCTTTCACAGCACATAGTTTAACAGAGTTAAGAAAATCCTTGCTCTCTTGAAAATTGCTTTCTGTTGGAGTCAAACAAGATGCAAGATGAATAAATATGCAATAATGTTGCATGGTTTGCTGCCAGTTCCATAGATGACAGAAGGGAATGCTGCCTGGTAACTCCCGGCCCTCGAGTTGTTGCTGACTCACGCGCCTTAGTGTCGAGCGGCATCCTGCTGGTGCTGTCCGGTAAGTGTCGGACCACTAACCCACCAGCCAGCCATCAGATGAGACTTTCTGATTCTGTAAAGATTTATAGACCCAGAAACCCAACATCAGTTCATTCTGAGTCAGAGCTTATTCCGTGAAAGTGGATGGGGGTAGGGCTTTCAGTGACTTATTGGGGG